>JZKD02S1672931.1:389525-412188 GCA_000966675.3 Picea glauca | reverse complement strand
ATTATCTCCATGAGAAAGTGTTGACACTGAATCTCTGTTTGAGAATAAGGGTCCTGTTCTCTGATTGCAAGATAGTTGTTCTTTCCCATTGCCATGATGCTTTGAAATGTAATCCAGGATTCTTAATTTAGCTGTAAGAAATTGCAATTAGGGAGATTTCTTTCCTGTGATCTAATTCAGAACTTCAGTTCACTTCAGCAAGTATAGATAGAATGATTTCTTTACTACAACACTAAATGCTTTTGGAATTGAGCATATACAGTGCATGGCTATCCTTGAAACAAAATACTTCCCTGGGTTGATAATTTATGTTTCACTTGGTTGTTTGAAATTAATTAAGCAATTATAGTGACAAACACCTACCCATACACCATTCTGAATGGTGTCTGTCCTATAAGCTTCTTGCATGTAGTCTTGTAAGTCCATAACACTATTGATACGTTCAAATCCCAATCATCCCTATTCACATTGCAAATCTTTGTCAATGCATTATCTAGAATCTTGTTAAAATATTCTACTGTACCATTTACCTTGAGATGGTAAAGTGTGCTCCATTCCCCTGGTGGTATCAATCTCTAGTTAGTGAAACAATCATTTATCTGATGTCTTAGGTTCCCTAATCCATCATACTTCTGTATGGGTCTATCCTATTGATTCCCACCAAATCTTATGCACATCAATGCTTACACTGATACCAGTCCCGAATTATGTTCTTATGTGCACCCCAACATCATGCAAGTGTGTCCCTTAGTGATATATCCAACACTAATAATATATGACTATCCAAAACCTTTGATTTGAACTTTGTCAGGAAGTTTTCTAAATTGTCCTCTTCAGTAAATGTGGGAAATTGTTTTACTTCTATCCCAACCCATCTTATTTCATGTGTAACTCTGGCTCACCTCCTAGTAGAGACTTCATGTAGTCTTTGCTGCCAATTTTCTACTCCAGTATTTGAATTTGACATCTCGGAATTAATACTCCTCCAACTGAACACTCCACCTGCAGTTGGATTCACATAGTCTTCTTCTCACACAGTATTCACATATAATTGGCTCACATCATCCTCTAGAACACTGTTAGGCACAAGTTCTACATATCTTTCAGAATCTGAGGGATATAAAGGTGCTACTACCCTAAAGTTCCTAGCTTCAAATATCATCTTTCTAGTATTTAGATTAATTATGGCATGATTATCAAAGGCCCAATCAATTCCAAATAGTACTGGAAATGGTATAGACTCATCTACCATATCCATTACTTCAAATTCTATTGTGGTGCGCACACCATCTAGATCCACTATTGTATTCTTCAATCTACCAATGGGATTCACTCTCTGTTGGTTTTATAGCTTCAATTAGATATTGGAATATCCTAGTGTAGGTTCTCCCATTACTTCCCAAGTCATATTTGGAAAAATGTTGACATCTAATCCTAAGTCTAAGATAACATTTCCCATGTTAAAGTCTCCTATATTTTCATTTAATTTGAACTCTCTGCTAGTTATTTTCTTTCTATGGAATTGATTAATCTTCTTTTGTTATGTTCCTACCCCTTCCTCTATGTTATATTTCTCAAGCATACTTTTAAACAAATCCATGGAATTCTTATCATCAATTAATTTAAGAAAAAGATTTCAGGAAACTCTTTAAGTTACTTACTTTCTCTATTTTCTTTCCTTTGTAAGTATGATCCAAATACCGAGGCATATAAAAAATAGGAGTATCATACCTTTGTGAAATATTTGATGTGGAGGATTCATTCTCCTTCAGGAATTCCTCCTTTGATTCCTTGAAAGTTTCCTTCTCCTTCTTTGCATCAAACTATTGTTGTGGTTGAGTGTTCTTATAAATCCAACATTGAGATTCCTTCTTCTGGTCATGTGCATCTTCTCCTATATTTACTCCTCCTATAGTCACTATATTGATGTTCCTCCTAGGATCCCTTATTTATGCAACAATCCACTAAACATTATGGTTATTTAGATTTATCTTTTCCTAGATATTCATCATTAACTTCAAACACTCTTTTGTCACATGATTTGTTGCGCGATAGTACATACATGTTGTTTTTGTTTGAGGAAAATTTATGGCATAGTGTCCTTGATATTGAAAATTATGGAAGATAATAGGTCCTCTGGCTCTGCCCATTCCTCCTCTGTTCCCATGTGGATCCATGTTCTATTGATGATACTATGGTGCCTGATTATACTACGGAGGTTGTTGAAAATGTGGAACTGTTTGCAATTTTTGTGCATTGCCAAACTATGGTGCAGTATTTCCTGCCATCAACTCATCCTGCATGTTGTATGCATATGAGGTTCTTTCCTTCATTAACTCCATATTTCTACAAATTTTGTCTTCATGTCCCACCGACTTACAAAAGTTACATCATAGGGAAGTGATAAGGATCATGTCCATGTGTCTTGCATATTTCACACCAAGGCTCTCCCGTAGGAAATGGATTTGGCAACCCTACTCCCAAGTACTGTGCAAATGTCAGACACTCATTCTTGTGATGTCCCTCTCTACGTTTATTCTGGTTTAATTGCACTGTCAAGTTCGTTAGTTATTCCTTCAAATCCTCTATAGTTGGATCTATCTTCTTATAATGATTCTCCTCTAACTGCATCGTTGTTTGTAGTGCCTCTGCTTGGGTTTGAAATTTTTGTTGTCTTAATGGATACTTGAAGTGTGTTAATAGAAAATTTATAAAAAACTGCTTGTGCTACATGTAATAAATGGGATACTCCAACTTACTTTTCAATGTCTTGAACTTCTGATCGATGTCCCATACAGACTCTCTTGGTTTCTATTTAACCTCAATCATCTCATTCATAAACCAATACTTTGATTTTGGCCTATGAAACTCCGTGATCAATGACTTATTGATATTTTCTACTATTCTCAATGCACCCTATGGATTGTTTACTAATAGATTCATGTACCAATCCAGCGCACAGTTTCTTAATGTTATTGCTAGATGCACTACTTTTGATGCCTCATCAGTGACACTTTTCACTTCCCATATTCACTCACACACAAATAGGTTCTTCTCTCAGTCTTTCAATCCATCCCCATGAAACTATGGTAATCTTATCGTTGAATCTACACCTACCATTGTCATATGTGTTGCACCTACTCCACATGGTACTACTATCTTTGTATTTTTGTTCGCACTTGAACTCCCACTGGTGTTTCTACTGGTACTTCCACTTGTACCACTACCTACATTGTTGCTAGTACTTCCACTTTTCACCCCACTTCTATTCTGATGTCCTAGATTCATCTGACCGGTTCTACACTGATTCAGATCTGGATAGGGGTATTTGCTACCTCATTAGTTCCCGCTCCTCTAGTATTTTTTTCATAAGTGGTGCCCAGTCGCTATTCAATGTGCTCCATAGAAAAAAGGTCCTCTACCTCTTCTTCATCACTCTCCAAGCCTTCCCTCACATATACTTCCCTTTTCTTCCTATTGAGCTTATACTGGTAGGGTCTTCCACTCCGCGACGTTCCTGCCTTCTGCATAATTTTTTGGATATCCTCTTGATCCATCATAATGGGATATTTATTTTTATTGTGCTCTTCTCTATCCATTTCACCCTCCATCTCATACCTTCCTCATTGTTTCCCCTAACTCCCCCATGCATGTAGGGTAGTTTAGTTTCTTGATTCCATAGTTAATACCCCTTTATCATGCAATAATCTCTTGATCGAAGTGTACAATGACCTAATGTACCTTCCCCTTGGACCCTTAATAAAATACTTCTCTAATATACTGTAATACTTCGATGTATCTACTACAAACTCAGTGATATACCCCACTACAATTTTATCTATCCATAAATATACTGCATGTGTGAATTTGTTATTCACCCTTTTCAACCGCGCGATATTCTCTTCTGTCCACTCCACTAATTTAACTATATTTTTCGGATGGGGATATTTCAACCATGCTATCCACTCCTGCAATAGCATGGGAAATTCACTAAATAAAATCTTGTGTATTTCGTTGAATACGTATCTCTCCAAGTGTTTTCTTGGATTAAACCTAAGGCTTCTATTATCTTGGTGGGAAAACTCTAGTTCTGGAACTGTCAACCATCTTTCAATCCCCGCTTTCGTGGGGTTCTAACCTAAAAACATTCCCTTACTTAAACCCTCGAACTATACTACATGATGCATCCCTCCCAATCTATTATTTTGAGTTCCAACTGAAAACTGAACCATTGTTGGCTAATTTTGGCTGACCTAGGTTCTAACTATAGGATTACCAACTATGCCTCAACCATCAACCCTTCTGGATACCTGAAGGAAACACATCGCACAAAGTGCATTGCATAGTCTCACCCGAGATGGATTCAATGGGTGGTCGTAGGACTCAAGTGTCTACAACCAATGGATTGGATGTGTTTCTCTCTCAGGGTCATTAGTTCTATTCAACAACTCACTCACAAATCCTCATCTATTAAGCTAGCCCTAGCAAGACCTTAGCTCGGACTAGTTACTCAACTATTCCAATAGACTTCATTGACCATTATAACAACCTATACCAAATGACATATATTCATCTACTGTAACATAAGATTCATATCTGAATCCTAACTATGGCATTCATCCATTTAGTGTTGTTCTACAAAGTCATCAGTTCATCCTTAGTGCAATTTTTTTTTCCTTCATTATTCTAACATCTTCATAATAAAACGTATTAAAGAAAATATAAGAAAAAAGACTACACACATACACACATAACACATATATACCATGGTTCACCCCCCCTAGGCTATGTCTACAAAGATTTGTTTCTCTGGCTCTTTATTCATATTCATGAAAAATCTAGTGTTGCACACCATACATTTCTTCCTCCATTACAATCGATCTCCACAGATCGCCATAGTCCTCCAAAATTGAGAGAGTCTAATCCAATATCTCAACAAAAACCCTCCTAACCAATCAAATGGACAACAACATCGACCACCCTTTCATGGTCCTAATACAATCCACTTATAAAACAAAATGGGACAGAGCCCTTACAAAAACCGTAACCCTAAGTGGATTAGGTTTGTCCATTTTCCAACTGTTCAATCTCAGTTGGTCCTCGATCCAACCATTCTCCAAGTCGGTGCTTGTCCACTTTTCAACTACTTCATAGTAGTTTGTCCACTTTGTAACTTCTTTTTTTGAAACTGCTTTTCCCCTTTTTCTAGTGCACTCCCTATTTTCTGGCGCTACCTTGATTTCTTCAAACTTCCTTGATTTTCTTCCAAAATTGGCACCAACACCAGAAAATTGACATCCCTAGGACTAAGAAGGCTATCCAATATTTCATAAGTTTTTTTTTTTTTAAGGAACTTTGTGCCAATTTTTTTTGAAATCATAAGACCTATTACTAATAGGTTGAAGAAATATGTTAGCATAAAATGGTCACAAAAGGCCAAATCATTCTTATAGAGGATTAAGAAGGCTTTGGTTGAAGCCCCTATTCTGGTTAGTCTGGAATATTCCAAATATTTTTTCATTTTCTCCTTTTCCTCGGAGGAAATTATTGTTGTTTTATTGTTGCAAAAGAATGAAGAAGGACATGAGAAACCCATTTCCTTCTTCAGTAAAGCACTATGGGATGTTGAATTGAAATATGATATATTAGAGAAGAAAGCCTATGCATTGGTCAAACCTTTGAAGGCCTTCAGGGTATATGTCCTGCAGTCCAACATAATAGCCTATGTTCCTAGCAACAGTGTGAAGGAAATTATTTTTTAGCCAAATAGTGAAGGGAAGAGGGTCAAGTGGATTGTTAAACTATTAGAGTATGATCTGCACATAAATCCCACCAAAATGATTTAGGGGCAGGTACTTACAAAATTGTTATCAGATTCAAACTGCAAAGCAGTGGAATTACACCATACTTTCACCCAATCAAATGCCTCCATGATGTAGGTTGAAAAGGACAACATGTAGGTATTTGATCATTACTCTTATTCACCCTGATATAGAGATGTTGTGTACTTTTTGCGGCACCTAGAATGTCCACTTGAATTTTAAAAATCTAAGGCTAGGTCTCTTAAATTGAAAGTTGTAAAAGTTTGCATCATAAACCAAAATTTGTATTGGAGAGATCATGCTTGTATTTTTTTGAAATGTCTAGATGAGGATAAGATTAAACATGTCATAATAGATGTGTATAGAGGGGATTGTGGAGGACACCAACATTGGAAAGCTACAAACCTCAATATTCTAAGGGAAGGATACTATTGGCCTACCATATTCTCTTATGTGTTTTCCACAACCAGATCTTGTGAAGAATGTCATAAATTTGCTAGAAAACATAAATTTCTCTCACTACCCTTAAATCCCGTTACTGCTAGTGTTCCCTTTCAACAATGGGGACTAGACTTTATAGGTGAGAGAAACACACCCTCTAGTGGATAGCATAAGTGGATTCTTACTGCCACTGACTACTTCACTAAGTTGATTGAATTTGTGCCCACTAGGAATGCTACTGACAAGGTGATCATAGATTTCTTGTAAACAAACATCTTTGATAGGTTTGGTTTCCGTAGGAAGTTAGTAACAAACAATTCCCAAGCATTCAATTCCAATGCCATGATTGAATTCTATGGGAGTTACAACATTTTCCTAACACATTCTACACCCTATACCCATAGGGAAACAAGTTGGTTGAATCATCAAACAAGACCCTCATCAACATCATCAAGAATTTGATGGTTGAAAACAAAAACAATTGGGACTCTAAGATTAAATATGTCTTGTGGGATGACAGAATCAGAACCAAGAAGTCATTGGGAACCTCACTATTTCATCTAGTTTATGGGGTATATGTTGTCTTTCCTATTGAGCTTGGTCTACTGGTCTTAAAATTTTTACAAGAGGAAGTGGAGGAACCAAATGACATCCAGAGAAGAATTTTTCATATTATTGAAGTACAACAGAAAAGAGAAGCATTGAATCAGAAAAATGAGGCATACTAGAGCAAGGTCAAGGCAGCCTTTGACAGGAAAACCAAAGAGGAAATCTTTCAAGATGGAGACCTGGTATTGAGGTGGGATACTAGGAGGGAGGAAAAGCATAATCATGGTAAGTTCAATAATATTTAGTTTGTTCCATTCAAATTGGTCAAGATTCTGGATAATAATACATTTATATTGAAAAACCTATATAATATTGAGATCTTTGGAGGTCGAGTTAATGGGTGATTACTAAAACATTACTTTGTTTAATTAGCAAAGGGTGGTCCATCATGTAAAATATTTGTTTTTCATTTACATTTTGATTTGATAGTTTCGTTTGAATAGAGATGTCATGTCCAAACAAAAGTCATTGGGTTGTAGCTAAAATTTTAAGTTTTAGATTGAACAAAGACAGATAGCATGGTTGGCAGAAAAAAACAAAGGTAAGTTACAACAAGTGGGAGCAGATTTTGAAAAGTAAGGCACCTAGTCTACTGTTCTTAGCACCTCACATGAAAGTGTTATCCATGGTTGGAGCCAATGTTAAAACCTAGGTCTGCACCTCTTCTCTTTCCCTCCATTAGCCTATACATTTGTAAAGCCTGATTTTTGCTTAGTTTATTTTCGATGGTTTAATGAGTCATCTTGAGTTGTTCTCCCCTTCTATTCACTTTGCACTATTTTTGTGATTTCTTGGAAGGTTATTGCATGTTCTAGTTTGTTTTAATAACACATGTCATCTTGAATTTATCATTACTGAGCTTATAACAAGTTGAACAAGCCTTTTTGGTGCAGAAAAACACTGATTGCAAGAACATACATGTTCTTGCAAATAGTAGGAAAGAAAGTTGTTTAAATTATTTTAAACGTTTAGAAAAATTTTAAATATTTAAAAATGTTGTGTTGGTGCCTACATGCTCTTCTGCACTCAATTTCAGGAAAGCTTTCCTCTGGGTTCATCATTTCATAGTTTGTGTTAAGATCATGTAAGTTGCACGTTAAGTTCTCATCATCACAGGTTTATCGGCAATTATAGTTGTAGGTGTTAAATTACATCAAAATAAAGTGCATGTTAATCTCGTTTCTTGTAGTAGAGGTGTTCAACACAAAATATTGTATCCTTGAGACCGTTGGAAGATGAACAGAAGAGAGCCACAGGGGCTCGAATTGTTCAAAGTTGTCTCGGAAATCAGAGATCTTTTTGATAAGGAAGAATGGTACATGAATTTGTTTGTGCCTTTGAGGGACATTACATAGGTGTGGCTATGTTATTTACATAAATTTTTTATGAGTTCCAAACCCAAATTAGGGGAACCTCCATCCATATTATAGAACATTTCATCAGAGCAACCTGTTCTCTTTCGATCTACAGAGAAAGGTGGTTTAAGAACAATAAATTACCCCCAGAACTTTGTACTAAATTCCTGGTGTCAGAGCACCAAAACCCTGATTAGAGCCAGGGAATTCCCATCACATGAATAAAGGAGGAATAGAAAGATACCCTCATGGAAGTCCAGTGATACATCATAGGTGAGGGTCGATTTTCAATTGTACATTGTTACCACCTTATTTTTCTCATGCACCTAAGCGGGGATAAGGAATTAAATTTTCCTTTTTATTTACTCAAGAGTTTAACTAAGATGTCCAGAGGAGTTCATATCCACCCCGAATATTCCCACAAGAGCTTCTATAATTAGGGTTTGATTAAAATTCTAGTGCTCTTCACTTTGGGTGAAATTGAGATGCCCTGAGATTAAGTTTTACAATTTGTAGGTTTACAAGAACAAGAATAGCAGCCTGATCCACAAACTGAGGGTGAAAACAATGAAAATAATCAATAAGGGAGAGTTTCCATTGAACCTGGTGGTTCGTCAAAGTTTTACCAACAAACAAAAACAAGAAAATGGCCTCCAAAACGAAGGGTACCCAATCCAGAAGAAACAAATCAACCACCCTAGTGAAGGAGGAAAACCCTCAAATACAGTTGAGATATTCCACTGCAAAACGAAGAGGAAATGAAGGTAGAAGATTTTCTATCAAGCAACAAAAGGAACGTGATACACCACAGGGCCCATTTTATCCCAACCATTCTGAAGATGAATAAGGGATTCCCACCATGCAGCAGGGTAACGTGCCCAAAACAAAAATGAGGGGGGAAATGAGATCTAAGAAACACAGTCCTGAAATTGTTAATGCAAAATTTGTTCCCATGTGTTAGCACCATAATTTTTTCAATTAGAGTCAATCCTAGATGAGTCATGGTTCATGTGTCGAAATGTGGGAGGTCAGTTACTGAGCAATGAATGAGTCAAAGTCAGCAAGTGGTAGAGATGGCCCTTGGATTCGGGAAGGGGTGTCATAATCAAACATGTATGAATTGTAAAGGTCTTTTCCCAAAAGGTCGGGTCCTGTCAAAAAGAGGGAATTTGCATGCTAGAGGTCAAGGAAAGTTTTTAGAGTAAGGGTCGCATTGACATATATAATGAATATAATAACCTCATTATGAAGTTATAAAGGATAAGAAATCATGATGCTCATATCACATATACTCTACAACACTTATCATCTATACTTTTCACACTCTGAAGTGCACCCGTCCCATGAGTGTGCTGGTCAAATCTTCAGCCTTCTTCAAAACTTCTCATCACCATGGCTTCAACGTCCTTTGTCATGATTCCATCCCTCTCTCGTTCAATTATAAATGCCATTCACCCTGTGTGCTTCAGTTTAACCATTCAAGTTTATGCGTTGTCTGTGATTTTTCTTGCAAGTCCTGAGTTTTCTCGTTGCAGGAAAGTTGATTTCCATCAGCTATGTCGTGAACCTAGTCAGTCAATATATTTGTGTTTTCTCCATATTAAATCATGTTTCAGAGCCTGTTGGAGTGTTCCACAAGATAATCTGTTGGGTGAAATTTCCTCTCACAGTCATCCTTTCATGCTCATAGTTTTTCCTTGTCACGCATGAATTTTTTGTTGCGCTTCCCTAATGTGACGAGCCTATCATTATCATTATCATTATCATTATTGAAGCATCGATAGGTTCCTGCACCTAAATCCTTCATAGCACCTGGCACCCACACAGTAAAATCCTAGAGTTATTCTTTCTTGTCGCAAAAAATTTCCACAACTGTCCCTCAGAGAGGTCTTTGCTAGGCTTACCAATCTCCACTTTTTGTGTGAAGAGGGCATCATCTTTCATTAATGTGCATGCAGAACAAATACACATTTGCATCATGACAACGTCCCAAGACATAAGGAAGAAGGCGCAAGGTGGAAGATTTTTTAGGCCCAAGCCTCAAGAATTGATGTTAATCAACAAATATCAAAATGTCAGGGTATCTTTCGAACATGTCAGATGTATGCACTATTGCGAGAAAATCCAAGGATACAATGTGAAACTAGTTGAATAGTTCGCTCTTAGATTTAATGGGTTTCGCACGGTCATTGTAGGAATCACATTTTGGGTGACGAAGGAAACTTTGTCAGTCACGACAAATATCCCTCTGCATGGTGAAAGGTGTTATAAGGGCATGCCTTTGGACATGCTATGCTATGAATAATTCATCAAACCAAAATTTTTGAACGGGAAAATAGGAGTGGGTGTTCCAAGTCGGTATATACAGGAGCCTTTTCAAAAACTCTTGAAGGTGATTAAAAAGTATTTCACCTGTGAAAGAAGGTATGACAGAATAAAACCACATCATGTTAGGCTATTAATGCATTTCACAAGAAAGAGGTCTTTGAAATTACCTTTCTTTTTGCACCAAAGTCTAGGAGGAATGGCGGACAACGTCCAAGCCAAAGTGAACCAGCTGGAGAAGAAATTATCCCATATCTCATTAATCAAGTTGTTGGTAGTCAAGGAATTGAGATGGCTGGGGAAGGACTGGGACTTGTTTCTGTTCTCAACCAACATCCCCAGTTACCTCAAAGGATGAGAAACCCTTATTTCGATACACTGTTCTAAATTAGAAACCTACTTGGTTGAGATAGTCTTCGATGAGAAGAGGTTTCAATCTTTGATACCAAGCAAAATCTCACGATATGCTCTAATCCCCACTTAGATCATTCTGCTAGTTCCAAACCCTCCTAGAGTCATGGCTTCCTAATTCTCCCCTCTTTTCCTACTAGCCCAACTAGATGATTTACCCCATAACTATAATCAGAGGATCAATCTATATGATATCGAAGGAAACGCCTCTGCCCAAAAGCACTTGGACTGGTTCATTGATTTTGTTGACCTAGAAGAGGTCGATCATGAGGATGTGAAAATGAGATTGTTCATGAAGAGTCTTTTAGGGGAGGTCAGGAAGTGGTTTAAGTCCCTTCAAGCAACAAGCATCCCCGATTTTGCAACATTTGAAACATCGTTTCTTTCCATATGGGGAGACAAAAAGAATCCTCTGCAACTACTAACTCAGTATAACAATATGAAAATATCACCATAGGAAATGGTGCAAGAGTTTTTGTCTATATTCATGAAGGTACACAACTCAATCCCAAAAGAATTCAAACCACCTCCCCAGGCTGCATAGCTTCGATATGTCGATTCCTTTGACAATGATTTCTCCTTGCTGTTGAGAGAAAGAATATCTAATACTTTAGGCACTGTGATGAGTGACGCAATCGAAGTTGAAGTAAATACGATGGCATCGGGAAAGATCAAACAAAATTTTGATAGAAATGGGAAGAATCCCTAAGGAGACGTGCATCCCTCTATGTCCCGATTATTAGATGAAAAGTTCGAATTGATGATGAAGAATATGGAGAATCTGATGGAAAAGGATTTCCATGGAGAACAAGCCCGCTACTAGGGAGAAAAACGATTTCCATCCCCGAAATAAAAAGTTTAGAAGGGATCCATTCCTGCATATTGAGCAGAGGGACCAGAGAGAGCAAGGTGATCAACAAATAAGACCTCCATTCCAAAAAAACTATGAAAATGAAGACTTTGATCAGATGATCGAAGACCGGATGCATTTTTGCGACGACCCGAATACACACATATTCTTAACAAAGGGAGAACACGATCAATTCATGGATGCAAATGATGGTTTTATGTTGGAGACTGATGACATACTGTCTTCAGAAACAGAGGATTCCAAGAAAGGATATCACAATGAAATCATGCAGTTTCAAAAGCAATACAACCTCAGGAGTAAAAAGACGTCTGCAGAGCCTCCACAGACAAATCCCACAAAGGAACCTCAGGTGAATACTCCTTCCTCAAGCCGACCAAAGAAATACGATACAACAAGGGATGCGATGGATAATGGAAGGTCAAAGGAGGAATCCTTAAAGATAGCGTCAGAGGCCAGTAAGGAAATGGGCATCAAAGAGGCAGATAGAGCTCCTCTTCCCTTTAATTTTGAGAATGAAATGGACAAAATCAAAATATTTGTTTGTTTTAATGAGTTAATAAAGAAGGGATAGTATAAGGATCAAATAATTAAGAGGTTAAGGATGGGAGAGGCGCCCAACACCCTGAATGTCTAGAACGACCACCCTTCCTTCTTATTTGATATGTGCATACAAGAAACTAGAAATACTGAGGATGTTCCTCCTTTCTATGTTAGTCTCAAAATTCATGATTTGACTTTTCATAATGCCATGTTGGATTCAGAAACATCGCATAATATCATGCCAAAGGTGGTCATGGATGAATTAGGCTTGGATGTCACCAGAACTTATAAATATCTCTTCTCTTTCAACTCAAGAAAGGTGAAATTTTTGGGTCTGATCAAATATTTGGTCGTGTCATTATCTCAAATTCCATCGAAGAATATAGTCATGGACATGGTGGTGGCCGACATCCCCCCAAAATTTGTCATGTTGTTATCCAAATTGTGGGCCGTGAAATTAAAGGCAACCTTGCGGATGGAAATGTCTTATGCTACCATCGTTGTTTTTGGCCAAGAAAGAAGACTGTATAGAGAGGTGCTGCTAAAGTACATGGTGAGTAGTAAGACCCAACCGAACAATCATCCTATCTACTCAATCGACACCGAAATTGGCTCCTCTATTTTTTACAATGACTTAAGTTTTGAACGGGAGGAGCTGACAATTGTCATGACTATCGAATATAAGGTCATGCATCAAGTAGAGGAATATGCATATCAGAGAAACCGCGCAGAAAATGAAATGTGGAATATGAGCTTCGACGGAGTTGTCGGCAAGGAGGGAGAGGGAGTCAGTATATGGATAAATCCTCCCAAAATGGGCTCAAAACTTTGCTCCTACAAACTCACCTTTGATTATACAAATAACATGGCTGAGTATGAGGAACTAATTTTGGGTTAGAGAACTTTAAAATAATTGGGCGCTAAGAGGATAGAGGTGCATGGAGACTCTGAATTCATAACAAATCAAGTGAAGGGTATATACCAATCCAAGCACCACAGACTAAGAGCATATAGAAATCTAGTGTTGGACCTCCTCGAAGAGTTCTCATAGTATAATTTTCCAGTGATCCCTAGGGGAAAAAATAAAATTGTGGATGCCCTGGCCACCTCAGCTTCAGTGTTTAAAATTTGAATTTTTCCCAACAAGAAGTATGAGATTGAAGTAAAACATAGGTCTACAGTACCCGATAAAATCAAATATTGGAAAGTACTTAAAGATGACAAATAGGTGGAGAGGTTCCTCCAAATGAGCGACAAGTTCACTAACATAAACATTGATGATGAGTGTTGTTAATAATAATATGAAGACCCGGTTGCACTCAGTAACACTGACCCCTTTTAGAACTAGATAGATGGAATGGATATAGTGCAGCTAAAAGACAACATCATCCCCAAAGGATTGGTTCCATTAGAAAAGTTGTTTGATGAAAATGATGTAGCTAGAAATCCCAGGATCACTACGAATGATGAATATATCGAGGATTGCAGCATAGGGACTCAAGAAAATCCTAAGATAATCATATTTTCAAAGATACTCAGTCTGGAGATCAAGAAGAAATATATTAACCTCATGAAATATTTTCCTGGCGTTTTTGCATGGAGTTATGAAGACTTGAAATTCTATGACACTAGAGTAATTCAGCATGTCATTCCCATCAAGGAAGATATAAAACCTTTCAAGTAAAATCTAAGAAGGATCAACCCCCTTCTTCTGCCATTGATTGAAAAAGAGGTAAAGAAACTATTTGATTCCAAAATTATTGTTTCTTTGATATTTTCAAAATGGGTGGACAACCTTATTCCTGTAAGGAAGAAGAGAGGTGAAATAAGGTTATATGTGGATTTTTGGAACCTGAACAGAGTATCCATAAAATAAAACTACTCATTTCCTAAGATGGACTACATCCTACAGAAGGTATTTGGATCCCATAAAATGTCGATGTTGGATGGTTTTTTCGGTTATAATCAAATCATGGTACACTCAAATGACCAGGAGAAGACAGCCTTTACGACACCGTGGGGTACATTCATGTATGCAAAGATTCCTTTTGGTCTTAGGATCATTGGAGATACATTCCAAAGGGATATGGATATAGCATTTTATGAGGAGAAAGACAAGTTTATCATGATCTACCTAGACAACATCACAATATTTTCTGGTGCAAAGGCATTTTTCCCCACCTTGTTGGGATTCCTTGTCGGGAGGTTGCTGCAAAAAAAAGAGGCTGAACAAAATGATGATTAGATGAGGATGAACCAATTGGTTCATGCACAACAAATGAGGGAACATGTTTTTAACCAATTACAGCTTCAACAAGACAGGATGAAGAAGATTTTTGACAAGGACTCTAAGAAGGATTATTTCAAGGTAAATGATTTGGTGTTGAAGTGGTACACGAGGAATGAAGACAAAGGGAAGCATGGAAAGTTCAATCATCTTTAGATGGGGCCATTCAGGATTTTTGTGTATCACTGGAAAAATGCATATCTTCTATAGGAGATTAATGGAGAACTCACTATTGGGGGACCTGTGAATGGAAGTTTCCTTAAAAATTATTCGGTTTAGTATGGTCTGTTTTAGTTTTCATGTCATTGTAAATATCTGGTTTTTGTGTTTTAAAAGAAGATGTTTCGAGTCAGCAGTCAGCAAAAAATTGAAGCTCGAAGTGAAGGCCCTAAGTTTAAGCTGTGTCTAGTTGTGATTGTGTCAAGAAGGTCTAGGGTAAGTCTTTTCCATTTTTTTAGAGTATGAAAATGAAATAGATACCAATGGTCAAGCACCTAGTCTGTTGTTCTTTGCCACCTCACCGGGAGGATAGCATCCTTGTTGGAGCCAGCTGTTAGCACCATCATCTTTTCAATTAGAGTCAGTATTATATGAGTCATGTCTCATCTTTCAAAATGTGGGAGGTCAGGTACTGAGCAACGAATGGGTCGAAGTCATCAAGTGGAATATTTGTCCCTTGGAGTCAAGAAGGGGCGTCATAATCAAACATGTGTGAATTGTAAAGGTCTTTTCCCAAAAGGTTTGGTTCTATCAGAAAGAGGGAATTTATGTGCTAGAGGTCAAGGAAAGTTGTTAGAGTAAGGTTCATGTTGGCAGATATAACAACCATCCTCACCTCATTATGAAGTCAGAAAGGATAAGAAATCACAATGCTCATATCACATATACGTTACAACTCTTATCATTTGTACTTTGCACACTCCGAAGTGTACCCATCGCTCGAGTGTGTTGTGCAAATATTCATCCTTCTTCAAAATTTATCGTCACCATGAATTCATCATCCTATGTCATGATTCCATCCCTCTACTATTCAATTATAAATGTCATTCACCCTGCATGCTTCTCTTTTACCATCCTAGTTTATCCGTTGTCTGTGATTTTTCCTGCAAGTCCTGAATTTTCTCGCTATGGGAAAAACGATTTCCATCAGCTATGTCGCAAACCTCTTCAATCAAGATTGTCGCATTTTCTTCGTCTTAAATCATGGTTCAGAGATTGTTGGAGTTTTACACAATATAGTATGTCAAGCAATAGTTCCTCTCATGTTCATCCTTTCATTATAAGAGTTTTTCCTTGTCATGACTGAATTTTCTATGACGCTTCCCTACTACGACGAGACTATAATTATAATTATCATAGAATCGACCTGTTCCTGTGCCTAAAACCTTCATAGAACCTAGCGCTCGCGCAGTAAAATCCTAGAGTTATTCTTGCTTGTCACGAAAAATTTCCACCAATTCCCCTCCAACAGGTCTCTACAAGGCTTAACAATCTCCATTTTTTGAGTGAAGAGGGAATCATATTTCATTACCGTGCACATGGAACAAATACATGTTTTCATCATGACAACGTCCCAAGACATAAGGAAGAAGGTGCGAGGTGGAAAAGATGTGAGGCTCAAGCCTCAAGACGTGATGATAATCAATGAACATCCAAACTTCATTGCATATTTTGAATAGGTCGGATGTATTCACTATTGTGAGAAAATCCAAGGATACAATGTGAAACTGGCTGAAACGTTCGCTCTCATATTTAATGGGTTTTGTGCGATCATTGCAGGAATCACATTCAAGGTGATGGAGTAAACTCTTTCAGTCGCAACACAGATCCCTCTGTGTGGTTAAAGGTGGTCTAAGGGAATTCCTTTGGACATTTTATGCTATGAAGAATTCATCAAATGAAACTGCATGAACGGGAAAATTGGAGTGGGCGTTCTGAGTTGGTATCTACGTGAGCCTTTTTAGAAGCTACTGAGGGTGATTAGAAAGTATTTCACCTATGAAATAAGGTCTGACAGAATATACCCACATCACTTCAGGTTGTTTATGCATTTCACAGGAAATAGGTCTTTGAAATTACCTTTCTTCTTACACCAAAGTCTAGGAGGAATGGTGGACAACATCCAGGCCGAAGTGAACCAACCGAAGAAGAACTTATCCCATATCTCATTAATCAAGTTGTTGGTAGTCTAGGAATTAAGACAGTTGCGCAAGGCATGGGACTTATTTATTTTATTAGTCGACAGCTCCAAGGACCCCAAAGGATATCCCCGCCTACCCATGGGGGAAACAACATCTCGCAGTGCAGAGGTAGGAATAGAGGGGGTTGCAGGAAAAGGAAAGAAAGTATAAGTTTCATCACCCCAAGAGACAGTACCGAGGAAAAGAGGTAGGCCAAGGAAGAACAAGGAGCTTGGGGAGGCCCAAGCTCCAAATGAACCACATGCCTAATCTCTTGCTGAGAAGTTACTCATGCATGTAGTTTGTCTAGAACCTATCGAGGGTTCAAGATGGGAAAGTTGTGATAGATGGATAAGGTCGGACACTGAAAGCATAGATGTTCAGGAGTCGTCGAAACAACTAAATCAAGAACATATCACTATGTTCGAGTTGTACCGGGAGAACAAAGAATTGAGAAAGTAGTTAGCAAAAAGGAATGTCGAAACATCAATGTCGCAGAGCCGAGAAGGGAATGCGAACTGGTTCAAGAAACAACTCAGATAAGCGCAAGATGTGATCATTCAGTTGTGAGAGGAACATAGGATGTTAGAGGAGAGAATCACATAGCACTTTAAATAATGTGGACCAGCCATGGAAAACATCTGTGTAGATTTGGCCAGTGGTCAAATGAAGATGAAGGGGAATGCAGTCTTGCAAAGACAGGTAAAGAATATGAAAAGTTGCAACTAGTCTCTCAGGAATACACTTAGAGTATCAAGACTACAGATGAGGCCAAAAACATAATTGAGCCGACCCCGTTTTTGTCTTTTTGAACATGGCACAAAATTTGTCTCTCCTGGTTTCTTGTTTCCTGTCAAGAAGCAAGGAATCTAACGGGTATCCGCACGGTGGATATACGTCTCACATATGTTGTAAACCCACCTGTTGAAAAGGACAAGTGTAGGAAGAACACACAATAGTTTTGAATGACATGTGAGGTCCATTGACCCTCATCGTCAACTAGAATGCACGAATGACAGCCCACAGTCATATGTCATACCAACTCGCCACATGAATACTATGGCCAATTATCACATGGAAGCAATCAAATCCCATTACACTAGGTGGCAGAATTATGACATAAGTGCTTGATCATTTGGGTGACCCTTCAAAGGAGAAACATTGATGCATCACTACCTAATGATTGAATCTTGTTGATTACTGAATGATCATGGTAAATACATTGGTTATGACATGATTGGGTGCAGTTGGTTCCTATTCTTAGTAAGTCCTATTCGAAAGATCATCTGGTAGGGAATAACCAAAACCAAAATTTTAGGATTAGTAGTTTGGAGCATGGCAGCCCAAGGGGTGCATATTTTTCTATATATTTCATCTTTTCAATGTAAGTCAATTTGGTTGTGTAATGTCCCCGACCACCCATATTGGGCCACGATACATGAGAGTACGCTTTTTTTCTCTGTGTGGAACATATTGTAACATACCCAACATCCAACCTAAGCTATGTCACCTAATTTTTTTGAACTGCATGCAATTAAAACATATACACATGGGACTCATGCGGAAATTTATATATAAACGTAAAAATAAAAATACATTTTGTAAATGCATGGATTCATACTGAAATAACAGTAAACATATACATGCAACATAAACATGCAATACCCATAAATATAAAGACAAGTATAAACACACATAGGATAAACCCATAAAAATGAACACATTAATAAAAATGCAACATGTAAATTTATCACACAGATGACACTTATCTTGGTAAGAATATCACCAACTACGTGAAGACCTTCCACAAACCTCCCAGCCTTAGACCACACTGCTCATCACTCTTAGTAGTGGGTCACCCCCAAGCTAGGACTAAACTCCACCTGGGTAAAGGGAGTCCTAACCAGGCTAATGGTTCATAGACAACAAGAAATACTTTGTCACAGGTGCCAACTCAAACTAATAGCCTATAGTTCCTCATTCCCCACATGCATCTCCCACCCTAGGAAGTTTTCCCCTTCTCTGCTCAACAGTCTTTGGGTTGCCTCACTTCCTTTCCGAGCTTTAGCAACAGGCTAGACAGGAAGTCTCAAAGCCCTATAGCTGTAGTTTAGCACCTTTAGGAAATAAATTCCTAGAAATTCTCTCACCTAGAGAGGAATTTTGCACGGGCCTGACAACCTAGCTCTTCAATCCATCTCCCAATCTAAGTAGATACACAAACATAATGGCTATGGATACAGGTTCAGGTACAGTCATGAAAGTATGAAGGATAGCTCAATGGGTGTGTGAATGCTCATGGTTGATTGATTGGATGACTGAATGATGGAAGCAATGATGAGAAGAATGATGGAAGATCCTAAAAATGAACTAAGTCCCAACAATATCTATGCATGTCCCCAACTTGACACTTGTCATGTTGGGAGCTACTTTGGCCCACTTGTCCCCAACTTTAGAACTTAGCATAAAATAATTATCCATAATTTATGTTTTAATAAATATTAATAAAATATTCCTTTTTGGCTTAATCTCCCTAGCTTGGCCCTCTTCCTTAACTTTTAGCCCGCCCTTTCCCTAACTAGTGGAGTTTAGTCCTCCATACTCTTTTATCATGGTCGGTTTGCGCACAATGATGTATTTTATATTAATGATGAGACATATACAAAAATAGGTGCACTGGCCTTTAACATCTAGGCTCTCCAGCCTAATCATTACAAAACTAGCTCATCGGCCTATAAAACATAGCATATACACAAAGGCTCATCGGCCTCAATATCGCGCGCACTTAGGATGTTGCACGTGGTATCCTGGAATGTGCACACTTCATCATTTTACTGCATAGTACATGCGTGTACTATGCCATGAAAGGTGCATACAAAAATGATATCAAAACAGCTCACCAGCTTACATGCATTTGTATTTACATTTACAGTTGGGTTCGGCCTAGGGATATTACAGGTTGGAAAATTAGTGTAGACAGTAGATTGTTGAATGTAAATTTCGAACCTGATTGAAATATAATGCAAAGATCCTGAGGCTTTGAAGAAAAGTTTCTAATGGGGGTGGTTTGATGTATTGTGATCTCTCCTATGTATGTACTTTTTGTTTTCTATATATCCATGTCTTTACTCTGTTTAAATTGGAATGTTCAATAAGTCTAGAATTCATCGCACGGTGCTTTAGACTTCACCATTTAAACTCCTGTGTTTTCTTCTTACTAATTTAGAATTCATCTTCAATGGTGCTCTGAGTTGCTTTATGTACCTTTTATCTCACCACACACAATGACATTTGAACTGAAAGACTATTTCTTGCTTAGCCTTTATCCTCACAATTTTCAGTTACAAAGTCATTTATTTTTCTCGATTTATGGAATTTGACTCCATGACCCAAGGTTCTGTATTTCTTTGCCAACATAACTAGAAACATTTCATGAATGCAATAAACCTAGCCTACAATTCAAAGTCATTATCTATTAGAGACTAAGTCTCAAAGAGAGCCCTCTCTAGGTTGGAAAGTCTAGTTTTCAGTCTTAAAGTTGGTCTATAGGTTACCTCTGTCATTCATTTTCTCAGCCAAATGAATTTACAGAGTGATAACACCATGGAAACCTTACTTAAGGATTCCCCTGAAGCTAAAAAAAATAGAGAGAGGAAATGGAATAAAGGCCCTGGAATGCCCAGTAATCCCAACAAAAAAACAAGAATTGCTAATTAGTTAAGACTGAATTCCAAGGCACTTTTTAACCCATCATTCAAAGACCCCCAACCAATTGTAATTGAAGATGAGAAAAACTATGGATTTTCCAACATAGAAGAAATGGAAATCCATACACTGAATAAAATGACAGTGGATAAATCAAATTTGAAATTCAGTAAGAGAGAAACTTCAGGGGTCAAAACAGAGTACCCTGTAGATTCAGGTTTACAAAAAGATGCAGAGGACTTTGGTTGAGATCTCGAGCATGACTCTGATGGAATTTCCCCAAATGCAGGGTTACTCTCCAAGAAAATTTTATATGACAACAAACTAGAGATCAAAGCCAACATATCATAAAATCAGGGGTCTATGAAAGAAGCACATGGCAGGGGGTATGAAGTAATAAACAGGTATGAAATGAGGTCCAAAAAAATCAAAATGCTAGATGATCACAATAAAGCAGCCATGGATGAAGAGAAAGGGATAAAAGAGAGAGGTAAGAAGCAGGTTTTAATTAAGAAAAACGTGGAGGATGATGAAGATAAAAATGACAACCACCAAGTGAAAACATTGAAACAATAAATTCAAACTTTACAATAACAAAATCAAGGGATAGAGAAGCAACATTCTAAGCTACAAAAGAAGTACCAGAAACTACAAAGAAAGCATCAGAAAACTTTCTTCTTCTTGAAGGAGATCATATGAATAATATTGTTGTTGTTAAAGAAGAAGAGTCTAAGGATAATGCCAACTAATTAGGCTATCTCTCAGTTAGGCTATAGCTAGAGTGAACACGGGTACTCATGCGCAGTTCTAGTCAATCTCATCTGTCAATTTTATTTTTTTTTAAGGATTTTTTTACTCTAGCACAAACAATAGTTATATTTTGCACATTTAGAAGTCTAGTTGTTCTAGGTTCAATACATTACTATCAAAGTATAATAAGTGGTAATTTTTTTTATATGAACCACATTTTTTTTAATATTAAGTTAAAGAATGTAATGACTATATTCCCAATTAAATACACTTGAGTCAAAGAGTTGTTTTTAGGTTGTTATGTAGAATTAAACTTGAGTTTTCAAGATGGTCAAAACCCTTTGTAACAATGATAAATAGACAGATTTTGTAATGAAGAAAGGTTCAGTTTTTAGTGAAATATTCAAGCATCAGAATTGGCTAGACCTGAAACTTATGATTGTACAACTCTCTACCTGGTGAATATATATCTTGATGACAGTTTGTCTTTTCTTGCTCAATTCTTTATGTGTTTTAGTCTTATCTTGGATGAAAATTTGCAATGTGTGCAATGTACATTTCCTTCTTCCTTTCATCTATTGTTTCAATTCATCCTTTTTTTTTCATGCAACCTTTTAACCAACTATTTCTTTAGTAAAAGGATCAATTATTTTGCAACCTGTTGGATGATTTGTATCTGGATATTTGTTTAGGTCTTGAAATATTATTTTGAGTCTTAAATATCACACGGTAGGTAACTCATTGTATTGCTTGTTGTCGTTTTCTTTGTTTATCTTTCCATATCCTTACCTGTTCATCAAAATGCATACCATTAGTTAAGGGGAACTTGCAGTCATATTGTTTGGCTAGTCCAACCAGGTTTCTAATATGGGAAAACATATCCTTTAGTTGACCATCAAACCTAATTAATAAAAAGAAACCATTCCAAAAGTTGAGGTGACCTAAATATTCCCTTTAGCAGTCAAGTGTAGACCTTAGGACCAACACATTCAATAATAGAAAAAATATCCTAAAATAAGACTAGATTCCAAGAATCGAACTAAAGTCCTAAGTGAGTGAGAATTTTCTAATTATGGAAAGTCACTAAATAGCTAAAGTGAGTTAACTCCAAGTATTGGATGGGTAATGTGCAGTTAGTTACCTAGGAGGATAATATTCTTACTAAAGTGCGCTCTATAGCCATGGAATAAGAAATATATCCTAAAATTAAGTAAAAATGGATAACATGAGTATGTAACTAAGTATGTAGTTGAGCATGTACCCCAACACCCCCCCTGAAACAAAACTTGCGTGTGCACAATGATGATTCCTGACAAGATGAATCCATGTTAGGTACTCATGTACAAGTATAGGTGCATAATAATTGA
>JZKD02S1672931.1:350219-367763 GCA_000966675.3 Picea glauca | reverse complement strand
GTATCCCACTTCTTTTGTAGCAGATTTTTACTTACTATTTTTAGTTGATTTGATCCATGTTTTGAGGATCTGAAAACTGTTTGTAAAGGCTATAAAGCCTAGGAACTCAGTTTGATAGATGGTTCGATTTTGGATGGAATAATTGGCTACTGTATTCATCTTTTTTCATGCTAATATAGATCACAGTTTTCTCTCAGTTTTGACATCAGATCCCACTTTCTCTTTCATTGTATCAGTTTGGTTTAGCTCTGAATGTGAACGTTTACTTCCATTGTTCAGCTCACAGATTGATTTCAGTTTCTTGCATGTTTCTCAAGCCCTACTTCGTACTGGTTTGGTTACATGGTTTCTTCATTCACCTTTTATGTTTAAATACTGATAAATCAATTCTTGAGGGCACTGTTTCATTTGTTTACATGTTGAATGTCTGAATGTTGTACTCTGGTTTAGTCATCCCATTGATCCATTTTGATAAAAAACACCAAAAATATTTATTTCTTAAGTTACCAAGCACCTCTGGTCTGCAACCACGGAGGGTTTCTTGGAGTGATAACAGGTGGCATGACCAAAATATGGCTGATGTGAGGGACTTACCATTTTATCTGTTGAGAATCACAGTAGAAATATCCACAACATCCACGCGTAAATGGAATTTTAATACTTTACGGGACGTTTTGACAGTTTTTGGTAGTTAACATAAAGGGTGCTATTGGATGTGATGTGATTGACACTTAGTTGTTATTATGTTTCATATTCACTCCCCCCCCCCTCGACCATAATGTTTTTCTCTTGTGGATTTATGTGTATAATTGAGTGAATTGGTGACTCATCTAACAACGCATTGTTGAGTAAGAATTTATGAAAAGACCCAACAAATAGACTGAGAAAAAATATGTTGTGGCACCAATAAGTACACTCAAATGTTGGTACATCTACTAAACAAAAGTTACAGTAGACAAGAAAAGTATAACTACTATACAATCTCCCTTGGACTAGAGCAACAATCCCTTTGTTAAGTGTGGGAAATGAAGGGATTTAGGCGTGCACCATTCACCCAAGCTAGTTGAAGGATACAATCTAGTTTCACTAGCTTGATTGCACCATATTGTCAAATTTCAGTGACTAGGAATGGACCTAAGCAATGCATGTGAAACTTGCCAGGATGTTTTTGATAATGGATGTCATAGAGGAGTACCTTATCCCCTTGTGAAAACCTATTGGACTTAATATGTTTGTCATGCCAAGATTTATTCCTACATTTTTCCACTAACTAATGAAAATTGGCTAAGAATATTTCTTTCTCAAGTTCTTGCAAGTCTTGAATCCTTTGTGCAACTGTTTCATCATCTATCATATGTGTAGCATGTGTTGTATAGAGACTAGGGGTGATAAACTCTGAAGGTACTCAAAATTCCTTACCATAAACCAACTGAAATGGGGTATACTTGTGCAGCTTCTTTGTGGTAATCTTATAAGCCCATAATATTGTCGGAACTCTATCATCCCAGTCCTCCCTATTTGCACAACACACCTTTGTCAGTCCTCTTTCCAAAATCTTGTTGAATGCCTCCACTATCCCATTAGCTTTTGGATGATAAGGAATTCTCTTGTGGTGTTCGATGAGGAATTTCATCGTCAATGTTTCCATTGTGTTGTTGATGAAGTGACTATCTTGATCACTATCCAGGCTCCTAGGACATCCAAATCGGTCAATAATGTTCTCAAATATGAATCTAGCAATAGTATTTGTTGAAAATTCTTGAACTTCCTCTACTTTAGCCCAACGCGGGAGATAGTTTGTTGCGGTGATGATATATCTAGCCTTTGAATGCTTGGTGGGATGATTAATTGGTCCAACAAAGTTGACAACCCACTTATCAAAGGCTTGCAGTACTCTAACTTGTTGAAGAGGTAATTCATCTCTGCGTGATGGATTCCCTACTCGTTGGAAAATGTTGCAATATCTATCATAATATTTAGCATCCTTGAATAACATTGGCCACCATAGACTAGCTTGAAGTACCTTCTTTGATGTAGATTTCCCTCCAACATATCCTCCTGCAACTCCACTGTGGAATTCCCACAGGATATCTTTCCTCTCATGGGTTAGGACACACGTTCTAAGGATTTTATCTAGTCCCATGTTATAGATTTTCCCCGCAATCAGTTGGTAGTCTACTACTCGGACCACCATGTATTGTTTATGGGTTACAGAGTATGTTTCTAGGAAGGTCCCCAAGTTGAGGAAGGAAGTAATGTATTCAATATACTCTAGGATGGATTCAATCTGGAACAGGTCCACATCAGGGAATTAGTCATCCACTTCTCCTCCACTTTCCGCTCATTCCAGTCTGGATAGGTGGTCCAGACCTACATTACATATTCCATGCTTGAAAATTACATTGAATGAAAAATCCTAAAAGAGTAAGAGCCATCTACAAATACTTCCCTCAAGGACCAACTTATTAACTAGGTGCTTCAACATAGAATGGTTAGTAAAAAACTTAAAATGAGAGCCTAGTAAATAGTGTCTAATTTTTTGCAATGCATAAATCATAGCTAGACATTCCCTTTTGGTTTTTGTGTATTTTTGTTCATCTTGAGAAAGTTTTTTGCTAGAAAAGTAGATAGGGTGGTCCATATTACCTTCTCCTAGTTCCGCCAAAATGTCTCCTAGGGAGATACCTGATGCATCCACATGTACATGGAATTCTATCTCCTAGTTGGGGTATATCAAACACCTTGTCACATTCAACTATCCACTGAAATGCTTTGGAATTCTTGAGTAGTTTCTCCAGCGGTACAATGATACTTGCATATCTTATGATGAACCTACGATAGTATCCTGTATGACCAAGTGTCGAATCCAACTGTTTATCACTTGTAGGTGGCATAATGTTCAAGATAACCACAACTTTATCTAGGTCCACCATGACTCCTTCCCGGAAAACAATGTAGCCTAGAAGGTTGTCATGCGGTATGGATAAAATACACTTCCTTAGGTTTAGAGATATCTTTAATTCTTGACATCTATCAAACATCAGTTGTGGTAGCCCTACATGCTCCTTCAAAAAAGTATATACAGTCCAATCATCCATGTATACTTCTAGAAACTTGTGTATGAAGTCATGAAATGCTGCTATAAAGATCCTGGAGAAGAATCCTGGGGAATTATTTAAGACAAAAGGAATCACATTATACGCAAATGACCCCCTCTCAGTTATGAATGTTTTCTTATTCTTGTCTTCTTTTGAAATTCTAATTTGGTGATACCCCGAAAATCCATCTGTAAATGAATAGGCTTCTTTCCATGCAACTTTATCTAACTCCTCATAGTTGAAGGGTGTCGGAAATGGATTTTGAACAAATACATAATTCAAACTCCTATAATCAACACAAACCCAAATGTCTTTTGTACCCTTATTGCTCTATATTATTATGGGGCTAACCCACACTTCTTCTTCAACATGAAAGATTAGTCTTGCTGTAAGAATTTTGTACACTTCCTTCTTGACCTTGTCTTTTAACTTGGGATTGAGATGATATGGTCTATGATTCATGGGTTTTGACTCAATTTTTAGCTTGATCTTCATCTCCCCCATGGCTCCTTTTATTCCTTTCAGTTCCGATAATGTTTTTGGGAATAAGTATTCATATTCTCGCAACAGACTCTAGACTTCATTCATGGTTATCTCATCCCAGTAATCTCCTATGGAAGCTATCTTATGATGCTCTTCGCTCCCTATATTTAATTTTTGCAACCTCATGGAATGGTTATAGGAGCTACAGGTATGACTAGGTATAGTTTCCTAGATTTCTCTAGTACCTTAAATTTCTTTGATATTTCGGTTTCTAAGTTCTTCTAATTCATTGGATTCTTCCAGGAATTTATCAATTTTACAACAAGGTAAAGCTATTTTGATAGGGTTGTGGCCTAGATTGGACTGAAGAAAATGGGTATGATTAGAACATACTATTGGTCTTGATATTTGTTTACACATGTCAGTAAATAGCATCTCCCGAATTCTTTGAAGGACTAAGTGAAGCTCAGGGGACTTACCAGCGAAAGAGAATTCTCTGCAAAACTAGTCTTTTAAGGTTCACCAACAACTTTCTTGTCTTCTAGTCTCTTCAAGTGTGTACCAGGATTTTGGGATCATTCATAGAAAGTGGAAAAATAGTTGAACCCATAGCCGAGAAGGTACTTCCGCAACTCGCCATTGCTTTAATAATTTCTTAACATGCACTCTGGGGTCAAACTTCCCATCAAAAAATTGTGTACCTTGAAAATCCATGCTCATATCTTATTTCAATTGATCGCTACTAAGGAATCTACATCAAATAGCTCTTTTTTCATCCTCCCAATCCAAAATCAAGGCTCTGTGAGTGGCCCAACATCTAGTTTGGGTATTCTTCAAGGATATATCTAAAACCAAGATTATTTCATCTGGAGCAACTTTTCCTTCTATGTCGGTGAGAAAGTTGTCCAAGTTTGAAGTACCATCAAATGTTGGGTGATTCCTTATCTCGGTTCCAATCCATCTTGTTTCCCTAATAGTTGTGTAGTGTCTTGAGAATATTTCATATGAACCTTGATTCCAACTATCAAAATCTAGTTATGAGTCCTCGTCAACTAATTGTATGCTCCTTCAGCTTACAAATCCATCTGTAGTGGGGTTAATATAATCCAGCCTCGTCCCAATTTTTATGGTGTATAACTGGTCAAGAATTTCTGACTCCATGTTATTATACACTAGCTCAATATATCTAGGACCCAAGTATGGATATAAGGGATGTAATACCTTTATTCCATCCACCTCAAACGTCATGGTGTCTCTCTTTAATTCGATGGAAAAATAATTGTCATATTCCCATTCAATTCCTAATAATGTAGGGTAGGGGCCTTGTCTCCCATGGTTTCAATCAATTTGAAATCTACTTTCATTTTAACTCCCGAAACATATACCTCCACATTTTCAATCCTCCCTACTAGGAAAATGAAATATTCGTTTTCCATTCTTAGTTGGATGGGGGGCATACACTAACCAAGGTTTCCATAAATCCTCCCATGTATTTTTGGGTAAGATATTGACATTTGATCCCAACTCTAGCATGACATCTTTAATTTCAAAGTCATCTAACTAGGATTCCAACCTAAATTCATTTCCATTTCAGACTTTCCTTCTTTTCATTCTCTATGTAGTCTTCTCGGGGATGTTGGTGGTTACAATGGTTTCTGGTGTTCCCTCAACTCCCAGGAATAGGTACAAGGTGTTATGCAACTTATCAGTAAGTCAATCATCTCCTAGGATCTCAATGAATAATTGGAACTAGAGGTTAATTACATTATGGGATTCCTCATGGTGTCTTCTAGAGTTTATAGGACTCATGGGAGCAGGTGGTGAGGCCAGGGATTGAGAAATCTTGGCTTTAAGGATGACTTTAGTAGGATTTTCCACTATTTTTGGTGTAGATATACCTTTAAATATTTTTATTGCATCTTTGAAAAACAGTTTTTGTTTCAAAGGATCATACCCATCATCCTTGGGGGCTGCTTTCTTAATCTTAGGATGACTGTCCACATATGTCCTATTTTTTGCTCCTCCGTGAGTGATGATGTTTATTTTGGGTATATTCCCTTCGAATTCCCTCCTAAGTTTTGAGCCTATTAATTTATCTCCTTTTTTATGAACTCAGTACTCCCACTTTGTGATCAGGTTTGGAAAATATTTGGCTGCGTGAACATTATTTATTCAGTGTGAACACCATGGTCATCACAGGTGAGGATAGTCTCTAGCAAGGTGTCCTTTTCCATCACAATTGTAACATCAGCCTGGTAATATTCCTCCATTTCTCCCTCCTCTAAATCCACCTCCACCCCCACCCACCTGAACTCTTCCTGGTCCTTAAGGTGTTTCGTTTACCTTGAATGCAGTATGAGCCAGTATAATGATCTACATTGGTTTGTAGCATGCATTGTAGATGTGTAAAATTAATTTTTTTTTGTATTAGGTGCAGGTGTGTACTTCTGTAGGATGGGGAATGCCTTGGTGAATTCTCGTGAGTCTGACAGATTTCACAATAATTGGTTTTATAGGCTATTTAGGTGCTTGGAAAAGCATGGTAATGAACCAGTGCCTAGAATGGTGGAGCTACATATACTTGTGCAACTCATTCCATTGGTACTATAGGAGGGGGGGAATCGAGTTGTGTGGAGGTCCTATTCCCCTCATTCGTAGACACTTATTTTCCAAATTCCCCTCTATATAACACCATATGCACCAAACTTGAGATAGTCCTGGTCTAGGTAGAGTTAATTTCTAGATATTCTCCATGAGTATTGATATTTGTCCCTAGATTTGCGGCAGTTTTAGGTCTATCGGAGGTATGGTTACCCTTAGACTCCCTGATTATCATACCATGGATTCAATCTTCATTTATTGTTCCAAAGAATATTTCAAGGTGGATATCCTCTATTGGGTCATGGGGATTCACTTCAAGGGTATGGATGTACCATTCCCTCTGTTGGTATTCATGAATTGGATGTGCTAATATCCCAATAGCTTCCTTAAAATTCTTATTGTACTCCCATGCAGAATCAACTTCTCTCTATTGAATATCCTGCAACTCAGAGAGAGCTTGCTACTCTGATTGAGGTAGCTTCAATTCGACAATGAATTTTTGATACACCTGGTCAAGGGTAAAGGCTTGTCTTTGCAACCCGGGCTTAGTATCCTTCATGTACCACTTGAGGGCATGACCCCTCAAATTAGTATGGAATTCCAAGAACTTTTTCAGAATGAGAGTCACGTTGGACCTTTATATGGCCTTACATAGAAACCAATGTTGTTCTATATCCTCATCTCCTTTACCCTAAAATTATGGGTATCGAGTGATCGATCCTCCTGTGTGTCCAACCATTCCAGGTATTATTGTTCCTACCAAAATGAATCATAATGGCCCTAGTTTTGATCTACTAGGAGACCCTAATATCCTCCCACTGTTCACACTTGTGTATATTGACAGATTGATTGAATTTAACGGAATTGAAATTGCATGATTATGTGGTAAAAAGATTACCAAGGTTATAGAGGGTGCCTGGGGGATGGGTGACTTTGGGTTGGTTCCACTGAATTCTAGGCAGGTTTCTTTGATCTGGGGAGTCTTGCTCTCTTGCTTTGGATAAGCCTGCTCAACCTCATTCCTGAATCCTCCTAAGATCGAGGTCAAATCTTCTCTGTCTTTTGCAAGTTCCATACCTTCTTAGTCTTCCCTTAATCCTACGCACTCCTATTCTCATCCACCCACCTGGGGACTTATTTCTCTTCATGCTTCTCTTTCCTAAAATCTTAGAATAGATAGTATTTCTTGTCTTTGCAACTTCCACAACTCTTCCATATTTCTTTCATCCATTTCTCCTGCTTTAATTTCTTCCTGCAACACCTCAAATTGCTTCACTACTTTATTTACCTTTTCCCACCACCATTTCTCAAATATGGTGGCTCTCCTTAGGGCTCACTCACTTATTGTTCTCTTCTCTTGTTGATCCCCCATCTATCAAAGAACCTATTCCCCTTCATAGTTCATGAACCTACCCCAATATCGCCCCACCCTAGGCGCAGGTGTTTATGCTACCATTTCAATTGAGGGAATAATTAGCATCCCCTCTTCCATCAAGAATACTTAGATCCGCATGGGAAGTTCCCTTGGAAGTCTTCCACACACACCTTTCTTGATTATCACGTATGCTCATGAAAAATATTGATGATTCTCCACTAAAAACACAATGATATAACCCTCGAGAGTCATGTCAACCTAGAAATCCATTGCTTGAGTAATCTAGTGATCAAAATGATGGAGCTCTCCTAGCTTCTCTGTATCCTAATTAAATATTTTCTTTACATTTTCTTTGCACTTTGGAGCTTCCTGTAGCCAATATACCCAATGCAACAACTCTTCATGGAATTTAACCCAGAATATATCATATCAGTCATTCGATCTTTCCGAGTAGAATACAAAATCTCTTGCAGTGTTCAAGTTCATTTTTTGTAATTCCACTTCCTTCCATATGAATGCATCACACTTGCATTCCCACCACTGCTGAACATCAAATCTATGGATCCGAGGAAGCATCCTCCTTATAGGTTCCCTTTAAAGAAAACATCTCAGCAACAAAACCATCTTTTTGGTGCAAAGTTTTCAGACCATGGTCCTCTTTAGGTTATCAGCAAAAGGGTATCGATGTAGTCTAGTGTGCTGGAATTTTAATCTTTCTGGAAGGGAAGAAGTCTCATCCGAAGCATGACCGAGACATGAAGATTAGGGAATGGTAAGAATAATTCTTAGTTAGATATATAGGTTATCAAGATTAATACCATTCTTGCACAAGATAGATTAACCATAATATATTCCTTAACACCTCAAAACCTAGGACACAAGAACATAGTTGCGCAAAACATCATAAAGAAATACAGAAACATCATGCATAATAGACATAACACAATATCATTCCATGGAAACAGAAACCATCAAAACCAGTTCTCACTACCCAAAACGATTACAATCCTCTTCTTTCATTATATATTACAATCCTTTCTTGTTGATTGAGAACCCGCGAGCTCTCTCCTATTCTTGATTTTGTTTCAACTAATCCTCCCAAAACTGATTGTATGCTGGCCTCTAACCATTTTCTGATCCATCTCCTTTCTGTTGCGTGATATTTCTCTCGGCCTTATTTTCCTTCCTTTGCTTGGTTGTTTGGATCTGTGGTAGCTTGCGCAACTTCTATTTATCAAAATGAAGGTCCCAACAATGAACAGGGACAACTCTATAGAGATTGTCTTGTTCTAATATCTCTTTGGTGTTCCCACTGTAGAAAATACACCCATGCCACCGAGGATTTCCTTGATTTGATCGCGAAGTGGGAATATCGTGTAAGGAAGCAAGGCACCAACTTGATAAATTCTGAACCTAGATCTATCAGTGAAAAAAAGGCACCGAAATTTAATATTATTACTCGAGGAGGAAGAAGGATTGGTGTCGATGTTGATAATGCAAATCAAAGTAATATCTACAAGGTAGTATTGAAAGATGTTAAATATGACCCCATGGTACATAAAAAATTCTTTCAAGATGTTGCAAAGATGTTCCAATGAATTTCTAATCCTACAACACCGAAGCTAGAATAACTAAGCCTTGTGTTGCAACCCAACCATGTGGAAACTTTTGTTGTGTATAAGGATCCTTCACTGAGACCTCGGAAGGCTATTGACTTTGGCTCGGATTATTTTCTGACATTTTGGATGATGAACGACTCACCAAGGAGTTGTGAAAAATGCTAAAGGATATTATGGAGGATCAAGGGAGTCTAGAGGATTTGGTTGTCATTCATCTTATAGATTGAAATAAAGCTAGAATATAGAGGAGGAAGCTGATATATGGAAGAGAACTTAGACTAAATTCTTGTATCGATGGCTATGAAATTAATGATGTTATGCTAGATTTGGGATCTGACGTCAACATACTACTGAAGAAAACCTAGGAATCCATGGGTAAGACCAAGCTTTTTTATTACCTATTCAATTGCACATGGCCAATAAATATTCTTTCTATTATGTGGGGACTCTACAAAATGTAGAAGTGCACTTATTCAATGTTAAAACATTAACATACTTTGAGGTCATAGAAATCATGGGAAAAAGGATCCATACCCAACTCTATTGGGCATCGACTAGGATTGTGAGACTTTCGTTATCATAGAACTTAAGAAGGAAATCATGACTTTTGAAGCAGATGGTATGAAAGTAACCTGACCATTATACCCTTACCAAGGCCCTTGATATATGGATTTGGTCAAGGAAATATAGAACAAGATACCTTGGATCACATTTACACTCTGGATACAGGGAAGAAGGAAGACTACATTAACTCTACTGCATATGGCTCCGTAATTCGATGGAGTATTCAATCTACATGGGAAGATTCAGAGGTAGAATTTGACAACTAGCAATAGGGAAGATATGATAAATTCTCAAAGTTTTTCACGACTATCAAAGCTTCTAGGTGGATGGATAAGAGGTTAGAGACTACCCTGTTTACGATGGCACTTCAAAATTACATAGCTTTCTTCGTGAGATAGAGGATCAAGTTGTGCCAGAGAAAATAATTCATGTACTTGATATTTCATTAAGATCATCTTCTTCTAGATGGTGAGCCACCCACAATAGTTATTTATCTTCCTGGGCCAAAGTGAAGTGTGCCATCCAACATTAACGCATTCCCCCTTCATAGGTTACTCAGCCAAATTAGGAGTAGGAACAAAATATTCAGACCCCAACTTTGATACCATACAATGGGTTTTCTGATCCACGAGAGCATGTTGTGAATTTTATTCAGGTATGGGAATTTGTGCATCTTCCTTCCCAATTTTGGTTACATCATTTTATTCACTCATTGGTACAGGTTCCAACTTCTTGGTATGTACATGAGAAGGTTCAACACCAAACCACTTGTTGGGAAATCCTTGAAATCTAGTTCTGAAAAGATTTCTTATCTTAGGTAAGTCCTCTGAAATCACTCTATCTTTGCAATAGATTAAAAAAAATATTCTTACTGTTGAAGTTAAGTCTATACATCCTTCCAATGTTTTTAATGAATATGAATACCTTCTTCATCATAAAATTTACCCATCCCTTGTGAAAATACCTATGACTTGTAGTAAAGTTGATGAACACCTAAGAGACCCTAAAGGCCTAGAATATCTTAAGCATTCAACATTTAAATAATCATAAGGAATTATAGATTTGTATGAAATTAAGTCATATGATGTTACTAGTTCTTAATCTAAACCCATGAAGCTGTGAAAAATAAACATAGGGTGTGAGGAACACCCTAAGATAGCTTTCATAGGAGATTACTAGGACGATCAAATTATGACAAAGATACATCATATACTATGGGAATATGAGGACCTATTATATACAAGATTTTTAGATCTAAAAATTCTTAAGGGAGATTTAGGGGAGATGATGATAGAGTTCAATATTGAATCAAGACCAGTTAAACACATTCCATACCATCTAAACCCTATATTCAAGTTTAAAGTAAAGAAGGAGATTGATCAGATGCTGGAAGCTGGGTTGATTTTCCCTGTCGATAAGGATGAATAGATCAGTCTTATCATCATCCAAACCAAGAAAGGTATGGAGGATATATGAGCTTGTGTGGACTATAGAAGCTTGAACACTACTTGTGTACATGACCCCTTTCCTACCCCCTTTGGCGATGAGGTACTATATAAACTATAGGGAAACAAAGCATACTCCTTTATAGATGGGTTTACTAGATACCACCAAGTTCAAATCACCAAAAAGGACAAGAAACATACTACTTTCACTATCAAATGGGGATCATTTTCCTATAATGTTATGCCTTTTGGGCTTAAGAATTCCCTGGAAGTGTCGTCTTAGATAGTGATTGCAGCATTCTGCAACTTCATTCATAAGTTTCTTGAGGTATACTTGTATGATTGGACTATGTACATATTATTGAAGGAGCAGATCATGCTATTATAGTTGATGTTGGACTGTTGCAGACAACTACAAATTTCCCTTAATATGAGAAAAATGTATTTTTGGTGTATCGTTTGGGAATCTACTAGGACATATAGTTTGTAGGGAAGGAGTTTTAGTTGATCCTGCAAACGTTCAAGTAATTCTTAATATTCCTTCTCCTACTACTATTAAATAGTCGCAGACTACTTTGGGCCATACCATATACTAACGTAGGTTCATTAGGAATTACATAAGTATAACATCCCCTTTGGAACAACTACTAAATAAATATGAAGAATTTCACTAGATTCAAGATTGTGATAAAGCATTCAAACTACTAAAAGAAAAGTTGAGCACTGCACCCATTTTAACTTATCCTAACTGGAAAATTGAGTTCCATGTGCACATTGATGCCTCTGCAATTGTGTTGGGTTCTATCCTGGAACAACTAGGGGAAGGAAATATCAATCAAACTGACTACCTTTCCAACAAAAAACTTTCCCAAGCTGAGCACAACTATACTACAACTTAAAGGGAAGGTTTGGAAATGGTTTATGCTTTAAAAAGGTTTAGAAATTATTTGTTAGGTAGTCATTTTAAGTTTTTTACTTATCATTCTTCTTTGAAGTATTTGGTTTATAAACCTGTTTTAGAAGGTAGAATTTGTACATGGTCATTGTCAATCCTGGTAAACTAAATGTGGGGTCATGTCATTTGTCTATACTAGAGTCAAGAGAAAGTGGAAGAGTTGTAGATGATCAGCTCCCTGATGTAAATATTTTTCGTAGTGAGGCTATTCTTGATTATCCATCAGACATTGCATTATTTTTAACAATTGGTACTATGTCGAAGGGTTATTCCTCAACTCAGAAAAGGCACCTAGTGGTTTGTGTAGCAGACTATCAACTAGTTGTGGGCCAATTATACAAATTAGGATTGGATTGCATCTTGCGGCGGTGTGTTCTAGACGATGAAATACCTAATATTCTATAGGACTGTCACAATGGAGTTGTAGGAGGACATGTCGGCGGAAAGGATATTTCCAAGAAGATCTTACAAGAAGGGTTATGGTGGCCTACAATGTTTAAATATGCTAAGGAATATGCGCAAGCCTGTGATGTATGTCATAGAGTGGGGAAGCCCTCTCATCATGATGAGTTGTCTCTGCACCCGATCTGATCACTGCAAGAATTTGAAAAATGGGTTTTCCTTTTCATTGGTCCAATAAACCCCCCTGCCAAGCATTCCAAGGTAAGATACATAACTACAACAAATAATTACCTGACTCTATGGGATGAACTAGAGGATGTTCAGGATTTCTCTATGACCACAACACCATGGTTTATTTTTATAATATTATTACCCAGTTTGGTTGTTCTTGGAGCTTGAAAAATGATCAAGGAGAACACTTTATCAATGGAAATATCACGACCCTTACAAGAGAATTTTTAACTAATCATCATAAGAACATTCCCTACCATCTGCAAGCTTACAGAACAATGGAAGCATTTAATAAAATCTTGGTGATGGGGCTGACTAAAGTCTGTTGCGCAAATTAGGATGACTGGGATGAGAAAGTGCCAACTCTGTTATGGGATTACTAGACTACCAAGAAGAAATTAAATAGGTTTAATCCATTTCAATTGTTATATGATAGAGAATTAAGTATGCCATTTGAGTTTCTCACCCCACTTTTATTCATTTTTCAACCTACTAGGATGACAGATGCTAACTCACTTGTTGAGCGGATTGAGGAACTGGCGATACTAGAGGAAGCTAGGTTCTTAGTAGATTTTCTTCAGGCCGTGGAGAAATCCTGAAAAAAGGCCTAACATGATTGGCATATAAAGAATAAATCATTTGTGTAAGGTGACATCTTTCTATTAAATGACAAAAAGTATCATAAACATCTGAGTAAGCTACAAATGCACTGGCTTATCCCTTTCATAGTTATGAAAATATGTGACACTGGAGCTGTCAGATCAGCACAACTCGATGGAATTATTTGACCTGGATGGGTGAATGGGGCATGCCTAGAGTCCTACATTTTTTCCTCATAAATAAATTTTTGGTATGCTTATATCTCTGGGAGTCAGTTTCATAGGTAGGATTTCTATTTCTGCCTCCATTTTATATTCTTGTCTCTCTTTTCCATTTTTGTCTCTATTTTTTCGGTTCTGTTACTAAGACAGTGAAGTGGTCTACACTCACATGTCCTAGATCTTAGTTTCATTTCCAGGTCATCCATCTTGGATATTCACTTTGTGGTCAAGGATATCTCACTCACATCATCTCATACTTAATGTTGTCGAAGTTTAATTCCATGCCTTGGTATCATCATGTGGGTCGTTACAAGACGTTGGTACCTTTTAATTTTCATCGCATAACTACTTTCCATAGTCAATTAACTATTAACACATGTCCATCCTTTTTCCAGGTTATCATCAACATGCTCATTGACTTCCCGAGCTGATTGGATGTCCTATTACCAAATTTCCACTTGTGTATTTACTTGCCCAAATCATGTCGTGGATTTTTCCACATTCGAGAGATTATTTCAACATTAATACCCACTATTGTCACTCTGTAGCATTCAATGCATGGTCATCTCATTACCCTCTTCATATTTCTTATAAGCATGCCTTTGGTCATCGAATCAATATTCTTGCATTATCATCGTGCTAACTATATACTCAGTCTTGGAGCCTAGTGAGAAATCTTTGAACGTGTTTCCATGGCCTCATCCACCAGTTCACTTTGTTTACCTCTATAATTCTGGTAGGATGGTTCACACCTATGGTCATAGATCTTCCCCCAAATTTACTACTCTAATCATAGTGGTTGTCGTGGATGAATTCATCTATCCATGGGTTGAAATTTTAGATGATCTCCATGGGAAGATGGAACACACTCGGCTTGTGGACACCAATTTCATTGATTTTTCCCAGTACCTGTCAATGGAAGTTCATACATTTATGGACTGAATCATCTTGTTGGATGGTGATTTCCAATGGTAGTGGAAGTAGTCAATCATACCCGTGTGTGACAAAATGTTGATTAATTTGGAAGATTTTTTGGTGTTCGGCACCACTGGAAAAGTCAAATGTTCCAAATTTATGATCAACCAAGTCCAAAACTGAACACTTTTGTGGGAAAATGGATACTACATACATGTCAAATATATCCACTAGTTAACAATCTTGTTCATAAAAAGTCAAAATGTATCTGATGGCTTCCAGGGGTCAGGGAAGCTTGGTAGGAAAAAGGGTGCAATCGGCCTGTATGACCTATATAGAACTCACCAAGGAGGTCATGGCACTTATATTGATCCCATGAATGATGCACATGTTTGTTTTTCTTGCTACCTCATCACTAGTAAGGTAATGAAAAATTATACAAAGAATGAGTGTATGCTCGACACAATCGTGGTGGCCAAATTCACCAAAAATGGTGCACCACTGAATTGGTGCCAATAACTATTAACATAGATGTTGTAAGCTTGTTTATATGTCCATGAGTGGACCACATACTTCATCTATGGCTATTTTCTCGTCTCTTTTGTGATGTGGAAATGGTAGCCACCCCAGGTTCGATGGCTTGCCAATAGTTTTGATCCTCGAATCGCCAAGTTATTTGATTCTTGGCATGCATGGAACTTGGTCAGCAATGTTTCCAATCAAAATGCTTCTTTTTCATAGTGGAACAATGAGATGATTAATGTGACTCAGAGGCTTTGGATTCCACAGGTGATCCTCAACACGCATACTAACCAAATTTGGTTTCTTATAAACCATGACCTCACATTTGTGCAACCATTAGGAGTTTTTCAAGAGTTGTTTCACATGAATCCACTTTTGTTCTATCTATATGTATTAGTATTTGACAAGGAGGTTAGGGGATGGTTGGTGATCATCAGGGGAGAGACGTTGGAGGGTACCTCCTACACCCTTCCATTCGTTCCACAATGGTCCTCTCCAACAAAGACATTGGATGCAGACCCTAGTGCAAGCAAGAGAAACCAAATTCCCTCCATCTCAAAGGAAGAGGCAGATGAAGGAGAAGAGGAAGAATTACCAAGAGGCACAATTTAGATTCCATGTTCATTTATTCTTGACGATGCCACGATATAAGGTAAGCAATTATGGGAGATCCTAACTTTGGTTTTTCCTCAGAAGAAGTTCCATACCAAATTCCCATCCCAATCCCTCGGTGATCCTATTATAATTGAGGCCACCCTCCTTTACTCCATCCCACCTCCATCCTACACCACTCCACTTCCATTGCATACCACCCCACTTCGAATGCGCACTAAAATTTTCACCCCATTCACTTCACCATCCATAGCCACCATCATACATATTCTTTATGACCCTCCAATGCAACTCTGATCTACCGCTATCAACAAGGAAGCCACCACCCCACGGAATGGTGGGACCACCACCGTCATGCACATTCCCCTAGTATCCCCAGTCCATAACCAGTTTCACAAAGTTTCTCCAGACTCTATTGACCATCCTTCCACAACTATCAGTTCCACTAGTCCATTCCCATATGCTTCTTCTTAGATCACGGAAGTCCAAGTCCCCCTGTACATAACCCTAGAAATTGTCTCCCACCCAAAACTAGAGATAGGACCTGAAACACATATTCTGATGGATGAGGACCCTCCGTAGGACTAGTTAGACACCCATGATGACACTCAATCTATGCATAGCACTACTTCTGTCAAGGATAAAATTGCACCTCTTCTACAAGACCCTAAAAAATGGCGAGCTATCTTGGATATATTCTTGGAGAAAATATAGGTTCTTGCAACACTTTCGTTGGAAGTCATAGATGGGATTGTATCAAGCCTCAGAGCTCACTTTCCTACCCCAGATGGTGTTGGTACCCCCAAATTTTCTAAGATTTATATCACAAGCGGTCATTTTCTTGATTCGTAACCACCCTTGGATTCCATTTCCACCAGTGGAGAGTTGTCCACATTGGCTACACCACAAATCCTGCACCTTGTTTGTGCTTCCACCGACTAGTTGGAGCAGAGGATCACAATAGTCGAGCATACCAATCAATTCCTCATGAAGTAACCAGAATATTTCAGAGAGGTTGACAATGAAGCCACTACAACTAAAGAATCTGAGAAGAACTTGCAAGTACAGGTTGAATCCACTGTTGAAACAGTTGCATACAAGTTTGTTCAAGTTTGGCCTTCTTTTCGATAGGTCATTCATGAGTTTCCAGAAGATGTTACTCTAGTTGCACCATCCGATAAAGTAGACCTCATTGTTGATGAATGGTCCTAGTTGGAGTCCAAGATAGATACTTTGAAACAAGAGGTAGTTGTGTTCAAATTAAAGGAAAAGGAGAAACTCGAAGAGCTACTCTAGAAGCTTACACCTGCAGTCGAGGAGGGAACCACTTTCAAGTCCTCACTTCATGCCCAGACTGAGGAATTTCATCAACTCTTCGATATGGTCACAAAATCGGCTGTCTTGTTGGACAAACATAGTAATTATGTCGAAGAGTTGCATGCTAGTACTAAGCAAATGTATGCAGAAGCATGGGCCATTTTTGACCCTATCGAGAAAGCGACTAATTTTGTTGACCTACAACATCATTACTAACTTAACGAGAACTCTACAAAATTCTCATTTTGGGGGGAGTCAAGTTTTTTACCCAATTTTTTAAAATGGTGCTACCGGTAGCACCCCCCCACCCTTTCTAGGTGGTTTTTTGATATTTTAAATTTGTTGATCCATAATGTTTCCACTTTTTTTTTAAATGTTTTTTTTCATCTATTTTCAAATTGTACAATTTTTTTTCTCAAGAGTGTTTTTTCATCTATTTTCTATTTTTTCTCAAAGAAAAATTGTTCAATGATGTTTTTAATCATGTTTCCATGCTTCATCCAATGTTAAAAATGTTGTAGACCATTTATTTTTTATAAATTAATATTTTTCATATAATTATGTGTCATTAACTAATTTATATT
>JZKD02S1672931.1:336673-350169 GCA_000966675.3 Picea glauca | reverse complement strand
CTTTATTTATTTTTTAATGTAAATTAAAAAAAAAAAAACTAGTAAATAAAATTTCAAGTCACCATTTAGGATCCAATTTTGGGTTTTTTATTTGCGTAGGGATTTGCTCTCAAGGCCACAATTTCAATTAGGTTGTAATTAGCTGCAATTTTAACGTTTAGAAAATACATATTGTTTTAGGTAGCATCATGTTTTTATTTAAGTGTTGATTTTAAGGTTTTTCTAAGCAATTTTTTTATGTTTTAAGGTCATGCTTGAAAAAAGTTGTAATTTTGGCCCGCTTAGAAAAAGTGGTGCTATTGGTAGCACGACTTTTTGATTTGGGGGAACTTTCGGTAGCACCACTTTTTGATTTGGGGATTGATTTTAAAGTTTTTCTAAGAAACCATTTGATCCTTTAAGCCCATGATTGAAAAAAGTTGTAATTTTGACCAGGTTACAAAAATGGTGCTACCGGTGGTACCACTTTTTGATTTGGGGGTTGATTTTCATCTTTTTTTATGCAAAAATATGGGTTTTAAGGGATAGAGTTCTCGTTTTGAGGTCATAGTTCTCATTAAGTTGGTAACTTTGTTTTACAAACTGAGGATGATATGTTGGATGCCATAGATGATGCTAATAGAGCCGCAAAGACAACACTTCATCATTTTAGGCCTATCATCCAAGTTGAGTATGTTTCATTGCAACAGTGGGACTCCATTGCTGACATAGAGTGGAATAATCTATTGGATACTAAGACTGAGGAGCCTGATGTCAACACCACGTAGGAATTTGTTACGAGTGCCTCAATTTTTGCGAGGAAATGGAAAGATCAAGTCACACACTACGATCAATTTCATGTGAAGGTCCTTTCCATTATGCCAGAGTTGAGCCCTCCGTTTGTATAGGGCTGGGGGAATGAGCCAATAGTTTGACTTGAAACGAGTCAAATATTTTTTTTGTGGTCTATTAGGCCCTTTGTTTTGAATACCGCCCAGTTTTGGGGAAATATTAAATATTTGTGGAACAGTTTAGTACATTAGTGAGATATCTAAGTGGAAGAAAGCTAACTGCCAGTGTCAAATTATTGTCACATTGATGTTGGTATGCTCTTGAGTTTTCTTAAGTCTCTCTTATGTTTTGTCATCATGTTTTTTCCATTACTATTTATTGTGATAAGCCATTGTAAGGTATTTTTTGGGAATAAACTATACTTGCGTAGAAGGTTGAGAGTCTAGATCAGGTGCATAATTACTCATTCTATGGTATAAGTCATGCTAGGGAAACATACTTTATGTATGTTGGGTTGTGATCTAATAATATATAAAGAATTATTTAGGCACCAATTTTTTTTTTATTATGTGTATGGATGCTTGATCTCTTTACTATGCAATCTATTTTGTTCAGTGTAATTCATCATTGCAATACTATTTAACAAGCTTCTGTAATGTATATGTTTATGTTTATGATGTGTAACATGGACTATCCAATGCATTCACTAGTTTAATACTTTTGACAATATGATCTCTCCACATTCATTAGTGTCCTCATTAACTCACTCTATCTTACATAAGTCTCAGTTACGCTTCAAGTGAGACCTCCTTCCCTTATAGAAGGTTGAATATGCCAACGATACTAGACTACAACGGTACCTTTGTTGGTATCTTCTGAGGACATTGATCTCCAATTTTGCGCTAACACATCAGACAACCCAAATTCTCGAGTTTCATCCAATTATTCTTTAGTGAGGACATGGCTTAGACACCATGTGCATTGTCATCCCTAGAGGTGCAATAAAGTTTCCCAATGCAATGAGTGACATTATTGTCCATGATAGGGGCTATTCACTCTTTAGGTCAACTCATTATGAACTTCAATGCTGCATACGTGAGGTCTCATCTTCCCTATCATGTATCCTTGTAAATTAATGTTGTGTATGTGAAACACATCATTGGAAGAATTGCCGTTGATGAAGGTGCTTCAACTTTCTTTATGTCCTTATCTTGCTGGAAAGAAATTAGATCTTCTGAGTTTACCATGTCTCGAACTCTTTTAACCACATTCAATGGATGATCATTTACACTGCATGGCATCATTTTTTTTTTCCATATAGTTAGGGGGAAAGGTCATTTCATTGGAGGTGGAAGTCGTCAATGCTCCACTCAAGTATAAAATTTTGTTAGAAAAGAATTAGACCTATGCGATGATGATTGTTGTCTCATTGTTTTTTTAAGTTTTTTTCTTCCCTCAAAAAGGGAAAATAGTAATGATATACCAAATGTCATTCTCCCACTCTGAATCCAAGGATAATCTAGGATATATGGTCTCTTTGATTGAAAAATCTCAGATAGAAATTGAGATAAATGGTTTTGGGATGTACCCTTTGTTTATGGGAACCTTTAATTTCTCAGTAGTAGTTTTGTACATTCACACTACCCTATTTGGGTACCAAAAGATGAACCCCTCAGTCCCTATTACATTTTGAATATATGAGGGTGTTACCCTCATCGCCTAAATTGGTGGAAGGTCTTGTGCATGTTGGGATAGCCATGTCACTATCTACAACAAGTATCTCTTATCAATAAATCTAGCAAGCTACTAGAGACTTTGACCCTACTCCTTCATGGATAAAGGAAGAGGATCAATTTCAAGAGACCATTTGGGCCCAAAAAAATTTCAACTTCTATCGATTTTCTTGACATTGTATTTCCTTATGATGAATCCATTATAGAGGAAACGATAGGGCCAGAATAACCATGGGATAATCTGCATCATTGATCCTACTTCCTTCCAGAACTCAATCAATTCGAAGCTGGGGAATTTCAATCAACAATGAGTGGAGGTGTCGATCAATATGTGAACACCTTGCAAAAGAATATTGTTTATGTTGAGGAGAACATATTTAATATATTGGAAATTATTATGATTAACATCTCCAAAAACCCTAGTATCATAGAAAACATTTTATTAGTGAAGAATATTCTTCCAAAGAGATTCATATGTATACCCCTTTATTTAAAGAGTTATGTGATGTTTTTTACTTTTCCTACAAGGAAATGTCATGAATTGACCCCCGCATTGTTGAACATGAGATTCATACCTATGAAAATTCCAAGCCCATTTGACAAAATTTAGGACCAGTAAATCCTAGGAAAGAGACAACTATAAATGTTGAAATAGAATGGCTTCTTAAGAAAGGATTTATTTACCTGGATCCTCTTACTGAATAGGTGTCAAACCTCATTCCAGTAGATACAAAGCAAGGAACCATACATGTTTGTATGGATTTTTTCAATTTGAAAAAATCTTTTCCAAAGGATAATTTCCCCACACCTTCCATTGACCATATTATCAATGAGTGTGCGGGAAGCAAAATCCTTTCCTTTATGGATGGATTTTATAGTTAAAATCATATTCATATCCATCCCGAGGATCAACATAATAAAACTTTAATATATCCTTGGGGGAATTTTTCATATAGGAAGATGCCTTTTGTCCTAAAACATTTTAGAACTATGTTCCAGCTGGCCATCTCCTTTTCTTTCCAAAATTTGAGGCACATTGTTGAAGCATATCTAGATGACCTCATTGCTCACTCTCGTAATAAGGTATATCATCCAGTGCATCTTATACTTATCTTCAAAATATGCCATTACTATTGTATTCAGTTAAATCCAAATAAGTGTATATTCTACATCATTTTAGGGTGTCTGTTTGGTTTTATAGTATCCAACAAAGGGATCATGGTTGATCCATTCCATGTGGAGGCAATAGTTCAGTTGCCTCACCTACATAATATTCATCAGTTACAGAGTATCCAACAAAAGGCCAATTTCCTTCAATGCTTCATAACAAACTATGTCGACATCACCAAGGGATTTATGTGCTTGTTGAAAAAGGGGTTCATTTCATCTGGGACGAGTTAATCTGATCCTTTGATGTTCTTAAGAATGTGCTTATGTTTTCCACTGTGGTTAGTACTCCAGGATATAGTAGGGATTTATTGTTCTATATCGTGGCAACACAATCCATAGTCGACATGGTATTGGTTAAGGAAGATGATATCACACAAGAGAATGTCATCTATTATCTTAGTAGTGGTCTAATTGGGCTTGAGCTAAATTACTAACACATTGAGAAGCTAGCCTTGGAAGTTGTTCATGATGTCTAGAGATTGTGACATTACATTTTACTATGGAAATCCATTATAGTTTTTTATGTCAATCCATTTCGTTACATACTCACACAATGTATAATTGGGGGAAAATACAATAAGTAGATTGTAATTTTACAATAATTTGACTTGGACTTTGTGTCTACCAAGTCCAAGAAGTCATTTTTTTGTCAAGTTTATGATGGAATTACTCCAGGAGGATGAGGAAACCATAATTACAGACTCATTTCCATATGAGAATATCTTCCTTATAGCTTCCAATGATCCTTGGTATGTATATATTCTAATATATCTCCATACTCTTATTTTTATCATTCACAGGATGATCAATGTTGAATTCACCATCAGGTAAAGAATTACCTCATTATCAATGACACTTTGTATCTTCTTGGGGTTGATTCAATTCTCCATCACTTCTTGACCCACGAAGAAGTGGATTTTTTGCTTAATTATTTTCACAATGGAGTATGTTGTGGTCATCTATATGGGTTGGCTACAAACCAAAAAAATTGTGTGCTAGGTACTTTTAGCTGACGATATTTAAATATTGTGTTGAGGTGATCAAAAGGTGTCGTCCTTGTGACATTTCTTACGGGAAAATGCATGCACATCCTACTCTGTTATTTCCCATTGTCGTCGTTTGTCTGTTTACAAAGTGGGGAATTGATTTCACCACATGCCACCCTCCTTCAGCTACGGGGAATTTCTATATCATCATGATCATCAACTACTTTACGAAGTGGGTGGAGGCCATGCCTACTTTTGTAAACGACGGTGAGAAAGAAACTTTTTTTCTATTCAATCAGGTTATCACCAAGTTCTAAGTTCCAAGAGAGATTGTCATTGACCATGGAAGTCACTTTCAGAACTGAATTATGTTATATTTAGCATCTAAATTGGGACTCAAGAAGGAGAATTCATATTTGTACTATCTACAAGTGAATGGTCAAGTAGAGACCATAAACAAGTCTCTCAAGACCATACTTTAGCGCACTATCAATAGGAGTAAATCTAATTGGAATTTTATGCTTTACCCGACATTATCAAAATACCAAAACTCGGTTAACATTGTCACATGTTTCTCTCCTATATAACTCATTCATGGCATGGAAGCGATCATACCTATTGAAAGTGAAATTCCTTCATTAAAGATCACAATTGAGCTTCTTCTTGACACGACATATTTAGAAGCGCATATAGTTCATTTAGAGTAGTTAGATGAGAAGGATATTGATGTTGATACAGTGAATGAGACTCACAAAAAGTTTTTCAAGTATCATTATGACAAGTCTCTCTACCCAAGGGTTTTGTCTGAGGGTGACCTTGTTCTGGTTTATGACTAGGACAAGGACATGTTAGGGGTAGGAAATTTTTATATGATGTGGCATGGTCCTTACATTGTGAGGCATTCCCTTCAGAATGGATCTTATGAATTTTATTATTACAAAGGAAATGTTCTTCTAGAGCCAATAAATGGGCTCTACCTCAAGAGGTATTACACTTGATCCTCATTGCTCAGGCATTTACCTATTGTAATTATTGTACATTAATAGTATCATTAGTTTTTTTCTCATTTTACATTAATAATGTTTAATCTTGATTGGAATATGTCTTTGGAATTTTTTTTCCATGTTGGGTTTGCAGATGGCACAAGTCATCCCACTCAAAACCTCACTTCCACCACGTTGGTGATTTATTCTCCTTTGTACCAAGTGCTTGTATTTGGAGGCGCTTTTATGGGGCCAACAACAAATAATGTGTCCACGTATAACACCATGATTGAACTCTTAAGATATTCTATTGTGCATAGTATCTTAAGTTTATAAGTTCACATGGATTCCCAGTTGGTGATGTCACAACTAAATGGTCAATATAGTGTGCATGATCCTACATTTCTCTGACTATTATTTCGGGTACGTCTCCTGGAACGACAATTTAATTATATTACTTGTATTCATGTTTCTAGGAGTGAAAACTATGTGTATCTGCATACACTAACTATGTATTAGATTGAAATTTTCACACATTTAAAGTAGGAAGAACACATAGAATTGTATATAATGCATTTATACCAAGGAAAAAAGGGATGTGTATTTATCATTTCCATGTCCTTTAAGTACAAAAATATGTATTATAAGTTACAAAATATGGGCCTTTATCCCTAAATGTACATCTATATATATGTAGATACAAAAACATCACATACAATATACACTAAGGGCCCTGGCCCCACATGTGTGTTTCTATAGCACACTACGACGTTGGCCAGACATCAAAACAGTCCTAGCTAGGCCCATGCTATACCTATTACTTGTCATTGAATATGCTCTGACAAATCCTCAATCTGAATCATGGGAATATGATGGGTGAGGTGGTCCATATTCTTCTAAACATTTTGTTAATTCCTCTTCATCTGGTAGCATCCCTTCTGAGATATGCTTTATTGCACACCCTGTGTCAATGACATGGGTACCCCTCTAGATGTCTCGATTCGATATCTATACATTCACAATATTTTTTATCTTGAATCCATGCTAAAAATACTTTTCGATTACCTATTGAGAATAATAAAACAAATAAAATTTAAAGAGTTTCTTACCAACCTCACCCATCTTTTCACCAAGAGGAACGGGTATATTTGGATCTCGAGAAAAACTTATCCCTTGACAGGCATAGTCATCAATCACAATTATCTAACATGGCTACCAGTCATAAAATGAATCGTCATGTGCATTTATTTTTTTCCTAGCTCCATGTGTTATATCAAGGTGGGACATCACAATAAGCATGGTTCCCTAAGTCTATGTGGTGCCATAAAGACTCGTGGACTCATAGTGGGTAATCTTTTGAAGAATAAAGAGCACATAATGTTTTCATAGCCAAATTTCTTCATCTTTCCATTTTTTCACTATGTAAGTTGACTCTTCATGCTCTACACTAAAGACATACTCCAGTCGTATACCACTGGACATAAGCACTCAACTGCATAAAAAATCTATAGCCTCAATTCCTAGTGAAAAGAGCTAGATACGATGATCCTAGTAATGGTTTGTAGGATGACCTTCCTATTCAGATCCTCTATGTTATGAATCAGGACTTGACTCCTAACTCGTTGTGTCCCACGTGTACAATAATATGCTATTTAGTCCTCAATGGTGATACCAAATCTCCCTGGGTCCTGATTTTGACTACATCACCTCATATAGATAAACCTTTGATGATGTAAATATCATCCACCTCTATGGCTAGAGACTGACCATCCATCATGAACACATTCACGTCAGGGTTCCAATAATCGATCTAGAGGTCTAGTAGTCTTTCTCATCCCTGCATATTGGGTAACTCATAGAACTTTATCAACCTGCACTATCATAGGACTTCTCATTCCTATGGATTTTCCATTATTTCTTGATAAATGTCTTCGTGTTCTCTCTCCCTCCACTCAAATACCATTTTGGAGCTTTTCTGAACCAAAAAGAAAAGTTAATTATCTTTTTTTTCAAGGCTTATGTAATTATGCACCCCTACGTTTTATGACAATTTTGTATATACGCGACTCTCATTAAGAAGAGGTATGTATGTGGCAAGGTATATGTGCCTCGTGCCAAAGTAGGGTGCGTATGAACCCACCCCTTTTGTAAATTAAAAATGCCAAGAAATGAATTGCAAAAAAAGAAAAACTTTTTGATAGAAATTAAGAGGGATGAGAGCTTGTTTACTTGGTTCTTATGGAAAGGGATTCTGACAACAGTAGCTCCAGTTATCATCTCCCTAATTGTGGAAGATTTTCCCACTCAAATTTCCTAATTAGGTAAAAACTAAAATAAAGTGTTTTTTTAGTTAATTGTTTCCTATTATAAACAATTTTCTACACAATTTTCAATATTTTTAAATATTTTTAGTTTAAAAACACCTAATGAACCAAAATTATTGAACGCGATAACTTTTTGAGTTCATTTTTTGCAGGGAAGATTTTTAGAATGGCGTTTTTGTATTCGTTGGTATAATTTTTTTACTCATTACGGTAATGTTTATGTCACCTACATATAGGGTAGAATATTTGCCACCTTGCATTTTTCATTATCATTGACATATTATACACTTGCATTGGGGAAACCCCACTTAATGGAAGCACAAACCTTTCCAGCTGAATTTAAGTGTCGTCTAGTTCATGGTAGAGACTATCATCATGGGCATCCTAGATAGCACATGATTTTCCTTTTGGTGCCCAAGCTGAAGTTTTTCCTTAGGATGAAGATTCGTGTTAGTCCCACCATGACATTATAGTGAAACCTCGTATTATTCTCAATATTATTCTGGCTATTTACCCATGGGTCTCCCATAATTATGTGTTAAGTTTTAATATTACATTACATTTTGTTGCTTGCACTTTTGAGCCTAATGTCTATTTCAACCTGTTTTGGCTCAACCATTTTCTTATGCATTCTCATTAATTTATATCCTTACAAGTTTTTCCTTTCAAATTTGACACCTATAGCCTAGGAGGAAACATTACCCAAACTGTCCATATCCTACACATGCTTCATTGCATTGAGCATAGGTATGTTCCTTATGCTTGGAACTATTTTTCTTTCTCGTTACACTCATTTCCTCCATGTATTTTAGCATTCTTTTATTCTTTTTTAGGATTTCCAATATAAAAAGAAAAAAAAATCAAATAATAAAAAAGTGCATCATAATGAGTCTTATTTACCATTATTGGTAGTATTCAAGTTGCTTCTAAACAAAGCCCAAAATATTGAGTCTAGTTTGAACAATTTGGGTTAGTAGGACTTTAGGAAACTAAACCATTTACACAATTTTTACTCCTCCAACTGGTTATTCTTCCAGACACTATGGAGAGTTTGGTGTTTCCTCCTACATCATAGATGTATGTCAATATTCATTTTCAGTCCATGTTTCCTAAGTCACATTTTTTTTCATGTTTTTGTTTAGAAGAAGTTTAATCTTGTGTTATCCATTTCGCATAATTCTTGACTTCATAAGTAGGCCCTCTCATATGTCAAGTACGTCTCAAAATCAAAAGTATATTTTTCCTATGTTTGTGTTAGTATGGAGGGTTCCCATTGACTTCCTACTTGTAGGTTAATCTCTTATCGTCTACGCAAAATTGCTCTGAGAGTTTGACTTAGAGTTGCACCCTAGCCCTATTTACATCATTGATAGGTGACCTTGTGCCTGGGAGATGAATTTCCATCATTGGTCACTAACTGAGTGGTTTCCATTTTTTCATTGGCAAGAACATTGTTCACACATTGGTATTTGTGTAGTACCCTAGATTCCATTTGTCCCCATTGGTGGTTTCCTCATATTTTTTGGTAGTCTTCATTATTTGTTTTTATCCACAGGGTCTCTTTCACGCATTATTTACATTCGGTGCATGTGAGAGATGTACTTCATGGTGGTCCTTTCAATATTTCATTCAAGTCCTTCCAAATATTTGTCCTTCTGCTAATCCTTATGTTGGTTAGTGGGGGATGCCTTAATTAACTCCTTCCAACAAATCTCTTCTTATCAACTTTAGCACATCTTGCTCTGGGACAAGGATATAGAGTCATTATTAGTACCTTGGGCCTTGCAGTAATCAGTGGCAGGTGTTGGTGTGTGGTTATAAGACCCTAGGTTCATTTTACTCAACCAACAAAACCCTTCAGATACCGTCCCTTTCAAAATCACCTGCATGCATGTCAAGTCTCACTCGAGGTATCTACTAGGGTTGTAGGAACCAAGTTTCTGCAGGGACAAGGGGATGTGAGGATATCATCATATTCATTACTATTTATCGACACTATGCACAATATCTTTGTTCATACCCTTTGATTAGTTAACAAACTCTATTGTGAAGAACCCTTATAACATAGATTGCAACATAATTAACCCACTGTAACATTCATTATTGTTGTGCATCAATCAAATAGTAAGCATATATATACTAATTGTGCATAAACACAACATCCATGAATACTCACATCAACACAAAACATAGAGACACGGATTTTAACATGGTTCACCCATTCCTTGGGATACATCCACAAATACTGGCCTCTTTATTAATATTCATGTACTAATCTCCTTAGGCTTATGCACTACGCTTACAATAGATATAACATATCATACTATCCATACCTTCCTAGCTACTTTACGGTGCTCGCCTCTCTCTTTGCAAAACCTCTCTCACTCATATGCAACCTAATATCTTACTTGCATCATCATAATATCTCTTTTTTAGCAGAAACCCATTCTTCCCCAACCCATTACATATTTATACATATAGTTAGGGCTCAGGACCCTAATATTTTATCCCAAACCCTAACATGTCTTAGTTGTTTTTCTTTTTTTTTTCCAACATGTTAATTTTTCTTCTTTCACTTGCATGCTACTTTTCCTTTCCTAATTGTTGTTCTTCCTACTTTTTCATGAACTCTGAATTCTTCTTTGACCCTGCAAACTGCTCCTTTTTCTACTCTTCCACACACTCTTCGAAACTAAGTTATTCAAACTTCCTATCTAAAATGCCCCCAACTCCCACCTATGGCTCATCCTGAGCCACTTAATCTTGTTTCATCATTCCTTTCCATGCCTCCATGAAATTTTGGAGGTTTTCTCTTGTTGTACAAAATTCCTTCTTTACCTCATATTATTTCTCCAAAATCTCCTCTACTACCTACCTAGTCAAGGTCATGAGATTCTCCTTGTTGTCTTTCATTTCTTTCTTCACCATTCCTTGCACAACTTCAAGTGCCCCTATGACTATGAGTTATTTATCCTGCATGGGTACCACTAATTGTGTGAGAGTCTTCTTCTCTTCCCTTAGATATTCCATATCATTGTATGACTTCCTATTTGCTAGGATGGCCACCATGCGCTCAGATGGTGGTAGCATGTTTATATTCTTCATGGCCTTTTGTACCTTCTCTTGTTCATTCCTTAATCTTTCCTAAATTACCTTTATCATTGGATCCTTCGTTAGCTTTGACCAAATATGGGTGCTTTATTTTCCTAACTTCACGAACTCCTCATCCAAACTCTTAATGTTTTCCACTGAGGTTGCGATTGTTCTTTATATTTGTTCCTTTTCCTCAGGTGGTATCCCTGATGTAGCATGCACTTCCAACTCACCAATTCTAGTGTGGAATCCTTGAATGACTTCACTGATTTTGGATACATGTTCCCCTAGTGTTTCTTCTACCACCATCAACACCTCTGGAATTTCCTTATATAGTTTCTGGACAACCCTATGTATCCTCTCTTCCTATTTCTTGGCCTCATACTTCTCCTTCAATATACTCATTTCCTTTTTCTTGGCCTTGTCCTTATACTACACAAATGTCGTGTAATCTTTTTGCAGTTCTTTTTTATCTTCCATTACCTTAGTCAAGTCCTTTGACATTGACTATGCACAGAGTTGTATTTCCTACACAATACCTTTATGTAAGCCTTATAGTGCTCCTATGGGAATCTATGAGATGACTAACTCTAGGCGACTTAGTACTCGTACTTGCTCCTATATCTCTAGTGTGGTTAACTCAATTTCATCTAGCGGGATCTGCAAAACCCAACGTATTTTTTTTAATCTTTGAAAAGTAATAAGTGGTGGACATTGCTTCCCCAATCGTGCTTGTTGTTGGTCCTTCACCTGATATTCACTCTAGTTCTCTCCTTATTGCCTCCCAGTGATGTTACAATGTTGTTACATGTTATTGCACCTTCAGGTGTAGTTCTTTTTATTTCTGCATCATTTTTTGAGCGACCTCCTCTATGAAATCCCTCACTTGGTAGCCAATCCTATCAATATCATCGTTCGTCAAAGTGTATTCTGGATACACCCCATAATCCTTTTATTGTACATAAATAATTCAATGTTGGTGTTTATTTGTCTTCTCTTATTTGTTGTGAACCAGAATTTCTGGTACTTAGTGGCTAAACATGGCTTCTGTCTTAGGCCTAAAAACTATACATATTCTATTTCATTCCACGTTGTGAACACAATCAGAATCAACAACTAGAAATAATGAAATTCCATTCCTTTTTCTTGTTCTTCCATGCAATCGATGAGGAAATAGTTAAGTAAGAATGGTTCCCATCTCATCGATACCCCTTCGACACACTTCTCAGCTGTAATTGTCACACCTGCGAGAACTTGGTCCTTCCTACATTTTTTAAGTAACTTTCATGCCAATGATTGCATCACAATTCTTATTGTTGAGTTACTGATACATGGTACATCCAACCTGCGCACCCCTTTGACTGTGTGAAATTTTTCTCTCATGGCCTCTGAAAGATCCATGCCACTCTTCTTCTTTGTAAATAGTGAGGTTGGATCTTCCCCCTTTGTCAGTAAGCCTTTGATTCAAGCAATGATATATGTATCTATAGAGATTGGTCTATCCATCCATAAGTAACCGCCATGCACACAGGTTAGCAGCATATTAACACATGCATTCACTTTGTGGCTCCTATGGAAGTGTGGCATGTCAAATAGATTCAATATGCCAACCCATTCTAACCCTCTGGCCCATACCTTTGGAACAGGTGTAGGATGGTTCATCATTGGGTCTATTCTCTATTCCAAGTATTCACCCAATGCAAGTTCAAGGAACTTCATTGTGTCTATAAGATCATGGTCCAAATACTTGAGTTGTGGCACCTTACCTAACATATCTTCATCTATAATGACCCCATCTATGATGTCGAGCATAACCAATGGATACTTGGCATCCTTCTTCAACATCACTAATATGGCATCATCCTTCCTTAGTAGAATGTAATCCCTACTAAACCTTGTCTCTGATGATGATGCTCTGAGAGTCTCCTCCACCTCTGGTGCTACTATTTCTACTCTCATTTGGGATTTATTTTGTATGGATTGTTGGTGCAATTATTTGCATAATATATTACCAAACATAAATTATCAACCAAGATTTGTAATCAAAAGAGTTGATGCACTATATATGTCGATAATAGATAGGTTCCTATGTCTGATGAGTATAGTTCAATCAAGAAAACCATATGTTATAACCCTATAATTCATAGGATCATCTGTTGACTAGAAAATTTTTACTCTGGATGCATTTTGGCTTGTAAATAATATTTCATTTCTGCAAATTATTTTCAAGGAAAGGAAAAGAAAAGAAAATTCATGATTGTTGACGCTGAGTGGTTTTTCCTAACCCCATGGAGACAAAAGCGAGGGAATCAGTGCACAAAACCCACAAAAAGCACTAAGCCAAAGCTTTTGTTACATTTGTTCCTAGAGAATAAAGAACGTTCTTAGATCGATGGTCGATCTAGCGGCACGTAGATTAATGGCTGACAGTGGATT
>JZKD02S1672931.1:289071-331222 GCA_000966675.3 Picea glauca | reverse complement strand
GTGACTAACAAGTGCGCATAGATCTACGGTCATCATGACAACGCGCAGATGGACGATCTACAGGCGATTCCAGACCCCCTCGACTGTTCTACCTTTAACGATGGGGGGGGGGGTACGGAATGGGGTGGCCTTTTTTGGCAGGCCCTGTCCCAACGTGTCATCCATCCATTGCATGTGACCTCCTCCACTCGATGCTACATCTTTCCTCCTCCATTATCCCCCCACTCCCTTTCCCCCTTTGTCCCATTGGCTACTTCACCCACCTCCCATCCATGAATAAATGAACTTAGGATAATGAATGAATAATGTTCAAGGGTTTGTGACATTTTCTAATACTTGTTAGCCTAACAAAGTTGTTTTGATAGGATAATTTAAAATAAAATAATGGTTAGACTAACTATTAATTAATTAATTATTAATTAATTAATTAATTAATAATTAAGTTAGTTGTTAATAATTTAGTGTTTTATTAATTAAGATTAATAATAACTAATAAACAAAATAAAAAACATAAAATAAAACAAAACAACAAATAAACACAAAACACATATAACAAAAACAAGCATAAAACAATAAAACAAAAGGCATAAAACATTAAAACAAATAACAAATTTAAAATAAAATAAAATTAGAACACTTAATAAAACATATAAAAAAATAAAATAAAGTAATAAAAAACAAAAATAAAAATTAATACTATCCTAAATTCTACCCACCCGTAACTTCTCACATCACATCCCATAAAAGAAATCAATGGATGATAAAAATTTCGGACCCCCCCTCACCATCCGAAGTTTAATGAGAGGGGGGGGGTCCAGAATGAAGTAGTTTATAAAACCACCCCCCAGAGAGGTGTCAGCTCCACAAGCCAGTGGACCCCCCCGCCCAAAACCGCTTGCCACCTCAAGGGGGGTCTGGAATACCGCCTTCCCAAAAAAAAAACCACTTTCCCTAATATTTTTTAAAAAATCGCCCATTTTTTCCTATTCAATATGTCTTCTTCCGAAACCAATTTTGGGTGAAGGAAAATGAATTTTAAGAAATCGAGAGAATTTTTTCTCTATAACGGGATGAAGAACATAAACCTCTCTCAGTTTTTTCACAGGTACCATGAGCAGGGAGAATCGAAGCTATCTTCGATACCCTTTTTTCCAGTTTTTCATTTTTCTGTTACAATCCTGATTTTGCAGGAGCTGTTACGGTGAGCTGGAGGCGAATTTGGAGAAACCAAAGGAGTTTTTTGTCCATAACATGCCCATCTACAATAAACTCCTTCTTTTTTTTCCTAGGTGTCAAAATTGAAGAGAAACATATGTCTGTGTGAACCCCATTTTTGTAGAAATTCAGCCCGTCTTTCATGGCGGACAGTTCAAGATTTTTGGGGATTTGTGGCTATTTTGGCCGAGGCGGTTGAATCCGACTTCCAAAACTTATGGGGAGATCCATCCTATTTATTCATATGATTTTAATGTAAAAGGGGGTTGATCATTGCACCCAGAAGGGTTGGTCTCTGTAATTTTTTAGATCCACCAGTAATACAAAGGAATTGGTGCACAGGATTCTTGCGTCTGGACATTGGTGATGTTTTTCTTGCTATGTTAATATTTTCTTACTCTGTTATCACCTTGTTTTCTAATTCCAACTGTTAAAAGGAAGTTAAAGAACATAATTTACCTCGGGTACTCTGTATCTGGCCTTTTATTAGTTTGCATGTTATTCTTCTGATTTTGAGTTAAAGAAATTCTTGAATGCTTCTTTACTTAAATGAACCTCTCACCTTCTCTATATTTCCATCACATTTTATGTTAATCGATCCAGTATCTTGGCTATCTCGCCCTATGAAGAAGCCCTTTAAAAGTTGTTTATCTGACTTTAAGTTTTGACACAGACCCCAAAGCCCAATGGGATTCTAAAGTAGTCATTCAGCCAAACACCTCAAATAAAAAGACAAACCTTGTTCTACATAACTAGCCTAATATCCTATTTCAAACAAATCTAAATTTGACAGAGAGATCCCTCTTTGAGTCTCAGAGGGCTAGATCCCTGACTCGAAGCGGTTTTGATGTTGCCTCTGTGACTGCCTCCACAGCCTTGGGCAAATTACAGAGTGCTAACGCCATATAAAAATCCAATACTCTATTTTCACACTTCAAAGATAACACTCTTCACACAGTTCATAGATTAGAAAGCAAAACTTGCAATCATGCACTCAAAAGATTTCGCCCAGATAATGCCTTGTCCATTTACAAGCTCATGAAGTGGAAAGATGGACTATGAATTAGTTATCTGTAGCTACTACTCTTAGCAATCAAATCTGGGTACACTTCAACAATACAACTCCAAACTTAGAAGAGAAAACTGATAACAAAATTTCTCAAGCAAACAATGAATCAAAAGGTTCTTTCTTAGCTGACAATTATGTTCATTAGAGGCTCATGAAATGAAAAGATGAACTTAAGATCTATCTCCTGGAGAAACTAAACTAACAAGTGGGATGCTCCATTAAAGCTCATGTATGGTGAAATATGGAGATCCAACTGTTCCTGCATTACCACACTTTGCAACAAATTCAAATAGTGAAATCAAACAAAATAACATGAAATCAAAATAACAAATACATGAAACAAAAATCTACACTAACAATTTACAATAAGCTTACCAAGCTGGATCGGTGGCCCTTGTCGATGCCAACATGGAAGCTTTTAGATCACTAGATGTTAACTTCTAAGAGAGACAAAATCACTGAATTCAATCTTGCATTAATCTCCAACAAGTAGGTTGACAAAAAGAGTCTTTTCATGAATCCATTCTACATCATAACAATTCTCCTTTAAGAACCATTCTTACATCATGATAATTCCCCTCTACTCAGACCTATGAGGTCTTATTTATACATAAAATCCATGGAGGAATGGATGAAACTAAATCCCCAAGCTAAGAAAACATTTTTTACAATTTTAGGATAAATCCCAAAAAATTGTGTTTTTTTAACAATTTGGGTAGATTCGAGTTAGTCCCCCACCCATATCTCCAAAACCAATTATAATTTTGAAAACAATCCCACTAATAACTCAATTTGTCATATTATGGACAAAACCCATGTATTAGAATTTCTAGATTTGATACCATATGCACGAAAATCGAGGCGCAAGTTGGCAGTTTGATTTTTTTTTATAATTTTGGCAGAATCATTCCCCCTGAGATGTAGATACACACGTGTGATATGGGTGAATTCTGACTCATGCCTTTGCATGAAAAAATGATTGTGGACAAAACCCATGTACCCGATTTTCCTCTAGAAGCTTTCCAAAATTTTGAATTATTTCTAGTACCGGATTAGCACAGGCTAGTACCGGAATAGGTGGAGCCTTGGTACCAGAATAGACTGGGTACCAGATCATGCTACTTAAGATTCAAATTGATTAGGATCATACATAATCAAGTATTTAATCGAATTAACTCAATAAAACTAAACAAATCATGCTTTAATCATAATTTACGTCTTATGCATGTGAACAAGGTCATCGAGTGTATTTATGGAGGAAACAATCAATTAGATACACATGGCATAGGTATAATAGGCTCAGATAGAGGGTAATATACGGCATTATAAGTGTCAAAACCGAGGCTCAACATGGATGTTGCTGCCTTTAGTGGTGCCATCTTTGTAATCCGGTTACTAGTGACAACTGCTTCGACTCTGTGGTTTTTCTCAGCTCTACAACATAGCTCTCATCTCTCTCCTATTCGCATGCAACTTCAACTAACAATGACCACTAATTGTCAACCCTCCACATTTTTTGTTCTCCTTCACCATTTTTCCCTTTACCTTCGTTCTCATATTAATTGTTTAGTCCCTTAATATTATTCATTCAATACTTGCTTTAAAGCTGCATTAATTCCAAATCCTTTGTTATATTTTTTCCCTAATTTTCCAGGCTATCACGTTCTCCACCAGATTTTTCCATTTAAGAATATGTGTCTCCATGCAGTACTATCATTACAGATTTTAAACCAACATTTCCTCCCTTTAATGTTGTTTTAACGGTCTTTATTCGTCCTCATTTGCACAATTTTTCTGTCTCACCCATTTGTTCACTGCTCAAATTCTCTTATGCATAATTTACTTGCCTGTCGCAATTTATTCCATGTTCACAACACTCACTTCTTCTCCACACTTACTTTTGTTGTAACTTACTTAATTTTTTCATGTTTTTCCCCTATTTTTCTTTTTTCTTTTCCCCCTTTTTTTCTTTGTTTTTCCTTTTCTTTTTCTTTTTCCTACTATAATACATTACTATAGTACAAAGGTTCTTTTGCAGGTCAAACCAATGCATGGATGGTCGTTCGTCCCTATATATTTTCAATTGACTCCCATTTACCATTCCTCCTAGGACTTCTCCATTCAAGGTTTCCAACTGTGCAACACCTCCTTTTGTTACATCATTTATCATGTATGGAACTAACCAATGCATTCAAAACTTTCTCAGATGTTGCATAAACTTGTTATCATATAACAATACTAAATCTCCCTCTTCAAAACTTTTTTTGTTTAATATGCCTATCATGCCATGATTTTTCTCTTTCCTTCTGGACTTGTTGATGGAATCCTATGACAAATCGGTCTTCCTCGAGTTGTAACAACTATGACAATCTTTCCGATATTGTGCTAAAATCCTCTAGACTACTAATCGTTGCAACACAAAGGCTTGGAACAACAAATTCCATCAGAATTACTACTTATTTCCCATATACCAACCTAAAGGGTGTCTGTCCTATCAAATTTTTACTTGTAGTCATATATACCCATAATACTATATATATCCTTAAGTCCCAATCATCCCTTCCTACATTGCAAATATTTGTTAATGCATTTTCTAAAATATTATTGAAGGCTTCTATTGTCCCACTTGCTTGGGGATGATTTGGCATGCTCCTCTCATGGTGAATTTTAAAATCCCCATTCAATATTGCAATCATGTTATTCAGGAAGTGCATCCCTTGATCACTCATTAAAATGTGCGAGCACACAAATCTTGTCACTACATTATCAAATAGAAAGAACGCAACAATTTCTACGCTACAGTATGTGATTGGTGTTGCTTCAACCCATTTGGTCAAATACACTAGCGCAATGATTATATACCTAGATCTTGATATTCTTGCCAATGGATTGATTGGTGTAATGAAATATATTTCCCATTTTTCAAAACCTTCAGTGTAACCTTTGGATGCAAAGGCATCTCATCCATTCTGGATGGCTTTCAAACCCTTTTAAAAACATCACATGCCTGGCAATATTCCTTAGCATCCTTGTGAAGTGTGGGCCACCAGAGCCTTGTGAAAAAAATATTCTCCACATTCTCCTTACCTTTGTAGTGTCTTCTTGCAATGCCTTCATGTGATTTTGATAGTATCATTGGCCTTTCATGCTCTAACACACACCATATCAATATCCCATCTGCACCTAGCTTGTATAAATTCCCTGCAATTAGTTGATAGTCCACTTCCTTAACCAGTAACTGTTTCTTTTGTGAAAATGGCATGTTTGATGGAGCCATTCCTTTACTTAATAATCGCACAATGTATGCAAAGTAGTCATCCACCATTTGAACTACAAATATATGTGCATCTGGTAAACTATCATCTAGGTTCCCTACATCCTCGCCCGATATAATGTGTGATAAGTTATCTCATCCTGCATTCAATTTACCTATCTTAACTATGACTTGAATCAAATTCGTACTCTTGGAACAGTAGAAACCATTTGAAAATTCTCCCCCACAACATTGGCTTGTTCCCTAAGTATCTTAGTGCAGAATGGTATGTATACATCTTGAAATGAGAACCCAACAAATAGTGCCTAAACTTCTACAGTGCATACACCATTGCCAACCCTTCTCATTTCAAGTAGGACAACTTCCTACTTGCAAATGTAATTGGATCTTCTAAATCTCCTTCTCCAGGTTGGGATAATATTCCGCCCAAATCTATGGATGATACATCTACATGAACATGAAATTCCATCTTTCAATAAGGGAATATCAAAATTTGTGTAGTCACTAAATTCTACTTTAATGTGTCCAAACCTTTCTGGAAGTTCTCATTCCATTGGAATTTAGCTTCTTTCTTCAAAACATTCTCCATTAGTGTTGTAATATGTGCATATCCCTTAATGAATTTCATATAGTGTATTTTATGGCCCAAGGTTTCTCTTAACTATATTACTGATGTAGGTGGTTGTAAGTCCAAAATCATTGCAATCTTGGAAGGATCCACTAGTAATCCTTTCTTGCATACCACATGGCCCAAAAAAATTCCAAAAGTCACACAGACAACACATGTAATGTTCCTGACTTGGCTAGTCTGGCAACCGCTGCTAATGTGTGTGTAGGATCAATGGTTTACAACATATAAATGATCATACAAATAATGAATGTGATAAAGGATTGCAAGGTTTGTATTATGATATCTCTGTGGAATACAAAATGATAGAATGTGGCTGAATAAAATGACAATACTTGACTATATCAACAGACAAAGGATCGTATCCAGAATACAAATAAGAAACTAAAAGATAATACCTGGAATATGGGAGCACTACAGAATCAATGGATGCGCTAGGACTATAGCAGCTCTGACGGTAACTGCTGGAAGTCTAGAAAGTTTTCCCTGCGAGATATGCTTCTCGAAATGTCCTGGAAACTGTCCCAAATGATGTGCCCTGCTCTAGTCCTCAGTACTAGTATCTGTCGGACCCCTCTGCTGATGAATCTGGACCCCGGATGGATACCCCTGGGGGAATGCGCCCCTCTTCTTATGGAAAAATGCATCCTAGTGATTCCACTATTGGAATCAGATGAGATATGTATCAAAATGACCACCTTGGTATACTGGGAAATGAGACAGAAGGGTTTCTCTGAATCTAGTCTGATGCTCGCTCTAGAACCCCAAATGTGCCCGCCAAAAGTGTTGCACGTCCAAGTCTGGAAAATGCATCCCAGTTGATTCCTCCATCAGAATCTAATGAAGAACCAGGAAAAATATGTGCCTTGCCCTCCTCTCAAATGGGTCGGAGGGAAATCTCGAAATTCTCCATGGATGGGATAAGTCGACTAAAAACCCTCTCAGAAGTTGTGCCCTCACTCTGGATGAATGCGCCCTTATTTTTGAACACTATTTAACTGTTGTTGAAGAGTGATGGAATACCAAAATGATCTTCATGGTGACTAGGGTGTGTCTATCAACACTGAAATCAGCCACTGGTGTCTTCCTCCCAGAATCCACTGAACTATCTTTCCTGAGATGTGCCTCTTCTCCTCAATGACAAGTCATAATCTGCATAATCTTGAATTAGGTCACTGACCCTTCCTTTATAGATTTATAAAACCCTAAATCATGTTGAAACCCTAATTAATTGTTGACTTCCAAAACCCTAAATCACTGCTAAAACCCTAATTCACTGTTCACTTCTATTTTCAGCTCATAATGACTTAAAAGCACTTTTAACCCTTTTTAGCTCAATGCCACTTTCTGAATATAACACCTGTGACTGGAGTGACCTCTAGTAACCCTATTTACCCCTCTTTGGCCCTGGAAATAGTCTAATGGGGTGGTTTAGACCATTAATCCTCCTCTCTGGAGCTCCTATTTGGAAAGGGACATTACATTCATCCCTTCCCGAAATTGCTTGTCATCAAGCAATACCAGTCCAGGGTGTTGCAACACCGGCTTGCTCTCCCAAGTAGCGTCCTCTACTAGAAGCCCTCTCCATCTGATCAAACACTCTCTGATGACCTTGCTCCTCAGTTTCCTCTCTCAGAACTCCAAAACCTCCTCCAGAACTAACTCCAACTATCCCTCCTCATCCAATGGGAGAAGCTCCTCGGATGTGATAATGAATTGTCCCACTATCTTTTTGAGGCAAGACACATGGAATAAATTATGAATCTTTCTCCCCTATGGAAGCTCTAGCTCGTAAGTAGCCTCTCCTACTTGGCGCATGATTCTCTAAGGACCATAAATTCTTGGCTTGAGCTTCTCAGCCCCACTCTTCTTCAGAGATGACTATCTGTAGGTTTGGAGTCTCAAGAAAACCAAATCTCCAACCTCAAAGTTGTTCTCCATCTTGTGCATGTACGCACTTATCTTCTATCGGTTTTCCATTGTATGTAGGTTTTCTTTCAAAAACTTGAGAATCTCTTGACTCTCTATGATCCAATCCTTGGCCTTGGGAGGTCTACTCTCCCCGAATACCATGTCTACCAAAGTGGGAGCATCATATCCGTACAATGCTCGGAAGGGTGTCATACCAATGGACATGTGGAAGGTGGTGTTGTAGAAATGTTATCCTAAATGTAACCACTTTACCCACATTCTTTGTTGTCCTCCTACATAGTTCCTCAAATAACCTTCAACCCACTTGTTGACAATATTGGTCTTCCCATCTATCTGAGGGTGATAGCTAGTGCTAGGTGTCAACTCTATCCCCACCAACCAAAACAAATCTCTCCAAAATGTCAATATGAACTGATTATCCCTGTCACTGACGATGTTCTTTGGGAACCCATGATGTCTGAAGACCTCCCTGAAGAAAATATCGACTACCTGAACTGCGTTGTACTCTGTCGGTATGGCATAGAAGTGAGAAAAATTGGTCAATATATCAACCACTAGATAGATACAGTCCTTACCTTGGACCTTGGGTAGACCTATGATGAATTCCATAGATATACTCTCCCATTTCTTCACTGGAATGGGGAGTGGCTGAAGTAGCCTTGCTAGAAGAGCATACTCTAACTTGTTTTGATGGCAAGTCACAGACTCACTAACATGTTTCATAACATCCTATTTCAGGCCCCTCCATGAGAACCTCTCTCTAATTTGTCTATAGGTTTTGAAAAACCCTTGATGGCCTACTAGAGGTGAATCATGAACTACAGTGAGGATCTTCTTCTTGAGCCCTGAATATGGCACCAAGTAGACTCTATCCTTGTAAAATATAACATTGTCAATGACCCTATACTGGTCATCCTGTATCTTCCCATCCATCACCTCACAAGCAAACTTGTTCTTGGAATATTCCACTAACAAGTGGGATTTCCAATCTGTTGAAATCTCCATCAAGGAACATGTCACAGGTCTCCTCGATAGTGCATCAGCCACAATTTTCTTCTTCCCCTTGACATACTCTATGTCAAAGTTGAATTCATGTACCTTTGTCACCCATTTATGTTGGCGCTCACTGAGTTCCTTCTACTCAAGAAAATACTTCAAACTGTTCTGATCGGTCTTGACCACGAATTTGCTGCACACCAAATATTGTCTGAACTTGGTGAAGGAATGCATGATTGCCAACATTTCTTTGTCATAAATGGAGTACACCCTCTCAGGTTGACTAAGCTTTCAGATCTCCAATACAATGGGGTGTCCTCCCTACATCAAAACTGCACCGATCCCTTCGCCGGATGCATCACACTCTAGTACAAATGGCAAGGTGAAGTCTGGTAGTGCTAACACTGGACAAGTTCCCATGAATTTCGTCATGTGATAAAAGGATTTATGTGATTTCTCGGTCCATATGAAGGCACCATGCCTAATAAGATCTTTCAGCGATGCTCCAAGCTAAGAAAAACCCCAGATGAATCGCCTGTAATCGCTACACAGCCTGAAGAAGCTCCTCAATTCTATCATGTTCCTAGGCATCAACCAATCCAGAATGGCCCTGATCTTCTCTTGGTGAACCTGTACCCCCTGTTGACTGATTATGTGGCCTAAGTAAAGTAGCTCTATCATACCAAACTCACACTTGGACTCTTTGGCATATAATGATTATGCCTCCATGATGCTCAATACCTCATCCAAGTGCCTCATATGCTCTTTCCATGACTGGCTATAGATCAAGATGTCATCGAAGAAAACCAAGACTAATTTCCTTAACTAATCCCTGAATATATGGTTCATCCAAGATTGGAATGTAGCGGGTTCATTGGCTAGCCCAAATGGCATAACCAGGAACTTGAAGTGTCCAAAATGACATCAAAATGTCGTCTTCTCTATGTCCTGCTCTCAGATGTTGATCTAATGATATCCATAGCATAGATCAATTTTTGAGAAGAAAACTGCCCCATGCAGTTCATCCATCAACTCATCAATGCATGGGATAGGGTACCAGTTCTTGATGGTTTTCTTTTTCAAGTCTCGATAATCAATTCACATCCTCATGGTGCCATCCTTCTTCAGAACTAAGAAAACGTAGGAAGCAAATGGGTTGTTGCTCGGTTTGATGTGTCCCATCATAAGCAATTCCTTGATTTCCTTCTCTATCTCATCCTTGAACCTCCTAGGATGACAATAGTGGGGGGGTGAACATAGGTTTAGCCCCCTCCTCCAACTCAATGGTGTGCTCAAACCCCTTGTCAGGTGGTCTCCATGGTGGGTTTTCCTCAAAGACATGCTGATGTCGTCCCAATAAATTCTTGATCTCTATATGGTACTATTTTTGACCTTATGAATCCTTCTGAGTAGTGATCAAGCATTCTGCGACATATGCTATCTCCCCATGTTTCAATATCCTCTCCATCCTCTTGGCTGAAACTGTCCTGGGTGCTCATGTCGACATACCTCTTAGAACAACCTTCTTTCCATCCTGATATTTGAATCCCATTTCCAAGTTTTGGTAGTTGGTGGTGATTTTTCCCAAGGTAGTCATCCACTGAACTTCTAACACCACATCTATGTCCAATAGGTCAACCACATAAAATGTGTCTCTCACTGTGTAGTTTCCTCGCTTCATCTCTAAGTTTGGAACTCTGTCTAGACACTCCACTGTGTGGCCATCTACTACCACAACATCAAACCCCTTAAACTTTTTTGTCTGAAGTGTCTATCTCAATACTAGTGAAGCATCGATGAATTTGTGGGTGGCCCCACCATCTATCAAGTTGATTTCTCATTTCCCCTGAATAATCCCTCTGATATGGAGGGTATCATACCTGGGAACACCAGAAAGGGTCGCTATGACTCCTCCCTTTGTTGGTTTCCTCCTGTTAGCCTGCTCTGGTAGTTGTGGGACTACTGGAGGATGGTCTCTTGCCAATGTCGGTGGTTTACAGGGAGGCTGCTCCTCTGTCGGTGTTGACTCCTCCTCTAAACCAGTGGATCCACTATCCTACTCCTCCTCCTCACTATCCATACTATCTCTTGCTACCTCAATATAATAAATATCTCCCTTGACCATGCATCTATGGCCTAGGACCCAAGGATCTCTGCAGCTGAAGTAAATCTTCTTCCTCATAAGGTCTCACCTAGTCTCATCATCCAACTTCTCCTTGCCCTTCCATTCTCTATGGAATGGCTTCCTATCTCGATCCCTCTGTGGCACAAATGTTTTGGAGAAATTATTAGTCTTTCGCAATGAGTCTGCTATATCTCGAGTGTGAAGGATGGAATCCTGCAAAGTGGGAGGCCTATATGCCTTCACCCATCCTCTCAAAGGCTCTCTGAGTCCTTCTGTGAATAGCATGATCAGCCTGGGCTCTGATATATCTATCACTACCATGGCTACCTATTGAAACTCTATGATGAACACCTCTGATGTGCCAGTTTGTCTCAACTAGGCTAGATCCCTGAAGTGTATCTCAGGATCCTTCTTGTCAAACCTATCCATGAGCCTATCTGTAAACTCCCTACAGGAGGTGATGTGACAGTGACCCAATGTCACCAGTCCATGATACCATGAATTGTGTGCCTCACCCTCCAAGTGTAAGGTCGTGAAACTGATGGCCTTTGTCTCGGTCATCTGGTTGAGATTGTAATACGTGTCTAGCTTCTGTACCCAAGCTCTGGCGGTGTATTTGGATGATCCTTCGAAATAAGGGATGGTGAGTTTCCCAAATTTTTGGAGGAAATCAAGGTTATTCCCTTGTTGCTATTGTGGTCCTCCCCTCTGCGGCTCTCTGGGGCAGTTCCTGAGTCTGAGTCCACAGTACTCAACTAAGGTCATGTCCTGATGGAAGTCATGACCCAATGCTATGTACTCCCTCCTATACTCTGCAATTCCATTTGCATGAGTGGGTGGCCTCTATTCTATCAGTGGCAGTGCTTCTACCAGGGGTGCCCTCTGAAAACTAGGAAACAAGGGTCTAGGAATCCTACTCGCAGAGGTGTATGTGTGAGAGGGCGACTGGGATCTACTTTATGCTCCTGAGTTCCCCTATGTTGCATGCAAGACTTGTGTGTCTAGGGTTCCCACTCTAGACAATCTATCAACCACCTGTGCTAAGGACTAAGACATGGTTTGTTGCCTATCTAGTATATCATTGATAACCTGCATGAAATTTGTCTCTGGATCTATGGGGGCCTTGCCACTGCCCTCTGGTCACTCATATCTATCTCCTAGAATCCTCTCTGCCTCGCACTTAGCCTCACACTCTGGACTTCTCTCTTCTTATTTGTGTGCCTCTTCCTCTTCCTCTAATCTAAGAGGAAAAGGGGGAAAATCAGGCCTATGCCTTCTTTCCTTATGCCTATCGTAAGTGACATATTCGTCACCTACATGTTCATGTCCCTATAGGTCTTCTGTTGCACTCATTGTCTTTAGTCACAGGATGGAAGGACTAAAGATCTGATACCACTATAATTTTCCTGACTTGGATAGTCTAGGAAAGGTTGCTAATGTGTGTGTAGGATCAGTGGTTTACAACATATAAATGATCATACAAATAATGAATGTGAAAAAGGACTGCAAGGTTTGTATTATGATATCTCTGTGGATTACAAAATGGCCGAATGCAACTGAATAAACTCACAATACTTGACTAGATCAACAGACAAAGGATCTTAGCCAGAATACAAATAAGAAACTAAAAGATAATACCCAGAATGTGGGAACCCTACAGAATCAATGGATGCACTGGGACTATGGAAGCTCTGACGGTAACTGCTAGAAGTTTGGAAAGTTCGCCCTAGGATCTATACTTCTTGGAATGGCCCGAAAACTATCCCAAATGATGTGCCCTTCTCTAGTCCTCAGTAATTGTATCTGTCATACCCCTCTGCTGATGACTCTGGACCCTGGATGGATACCCTTGGGGGAATGCGCCCCTCTTCTACTAGAAAAATAAATCCTAGTGATTCCACCATTGGAATCGGATGAGATATGTCTCAAAAAGACTGCCTTGGTCTACTGGGAAATGGGTCAGAAGGGTTTCCCTGAATCTTTTCTGATGCTCGCTCTGGAACCCCAAATGTGCCTGCCAAAAGTGTTGCACTTCCAAGTTTGGAAAATGAGTCCCAATTGATTCCTTTGTCATAATCTGAAGAGGAGCTAGGAAAAATGTGCTCCTTGCCCTCCTCTCAAATGGGTTAGAGTGAAATCTTGAAATTATCCCTGGATGGGATAAGTCGACTAAAAACCCTCTCAGGGGCTACGCCCTCACTCTAGATGAATGCACCCTTACTGCTGAACATGGTTTAACTACTTTTGAAGAATGATGGACGACCTAAAATATCTTCCCAGTGACTAGGGTTTGTCTCTCAACACTGAAATCAACCACTAGTCTCTTCCTCCTGGAATCAAATGAACTATCTCTCCTAAGATTTGCCTCTTCTCCTCAATGACAAGTCATAATCTGCATAATCATGAATTAGGTTGCTGACCCTTCCTTTATAGCTTTCCAAAACCCTAAATCATGTTGAAACCCTAATTCACTGTTGACTTCCAAAACCCTAAATCACTGCTAAAACCCTAATTCACTGTTGACTTCTATTTTTAGCACATAATGACTTAAAAGCGCTTTTAACCCTTTTTAGCTCAATGTCACTTTCTAAATATAACAATTGTGACTAGAGTGACCTCTAGTAACCCTATTTACCCCTCTTTGGCCCTGGATATATTCTAACGAGGCATTTTAGACCATTAAGCCTCCTCTCTCGAGCTCTTATTTGGAAAGGAACATTACAACACATTTCTTCAAGTTTAATTAAATCTGGCAATGTCTACACCTATCCAACATTAATCTTAGTACTTCTATGTGATTCCTCAAGAGACTAAACACATTCCAATCATATAAATAAACTTCAAGGAACTTATGAACAAATCTTTAAAGGTTGTGACCACTACTCTTGAGAAAATTGCAGGTGCATTCTTCAACCCAAAAGGCATCACTTTGTACGCGTAACTTCCCCACTCTTTTTCAAAAGTAGTATTATGTTTATCTTCTTGCACAATATTTATGTGATGATATCCTGAGAATCCATTTGTCAAAGAGTAGGTCTCCTATCCTCGTACATTCTCTAATACTTCATCTGTAAAAGGTGTCAGAAATGGACCATGCAAACATGCATCATTTAGTTTTCATAGGTCTAGACAAATTATGATTCCTCCTGTTTTCTTGTCTTGTACTACCATTGGAATTATCCATTCTGATTCCACCATTGGTTCAATGGTTCCTACTTCTAACATTATTTCTATCTCTTCCTTCACCTTCTCTTTATACTTTATATCTAGTCTATAGGATCTCTATCTTACCAGCTTGAAATCTGGTTTCAAAGGGATATTCATTTCTCCTATCTCACTAGCTATCCCTTTCATTTCTACAAATGTGGTTGGGAATAGATCTTGACACTCACATAGTAATTTTGTAATTTTTTCTACAATTTCATCATTTTAGTAGTCCCCTACCTATGCAAAATTTGGATTCTCTTTTGTCCTAATATTTACCTTATGTTTCCTTATTGGATATGCATAAACATAAGATTCAAGATCTGGACCTTCCACTGTGTGTTTCCCTTAAGTTTCAGGTATTTATATCTTGGATCCTCCTCATCCTGATCTTCTTGAACCACACTATAAATTCCAGTAATTCATGGACTGTCATAGAAGTTATATGCGCACTACACAGAGGTAGTACACCCATCGCTCCTTCTTCTAGAAAAAGCTTGTTTCTAATGGTTTGGAAAGTTTCATCTATTAATGGAGACTCATCTTCAAAAGTAAATTATACCTTAAACCTTTGAGTTATCTCATCCCAATCCTTGGTTTTTCTGTGCATATCTAGTTCCAAGTACTAGTTCTTGGAGATTGGTTCCAATGTATGTGTGAACCTATGCATCCGTTCCTTCTTCAATGTTGAACTCCATATATTTTTTGACTGCACAATATGATATGTCGGGTCACCTACTCCTGCATAATTTTGCGCAATATACTCAACCTTGGTACCAAATATAACTTGCATCAATATTATACACTCCTTCTAATATTTTATTTCATCTTTATATGTAGCCCACCATATGTCTAGAGTGGCTTATCAATTATCAATTATCAATTATCCATCCCAATGATCATGTCATGTGGGAACATTGTTTGGTGGATACTTCATGCATCCTTTTATTCCAATGTTCCAGTCCTTCCTATGTGTAATACCCCAAGGACAATCCCCTGTTAAATTGTAATGATGTTTAATGATGTTATAGGTTGGTGAGCCAAGTTTTTATAAAATGGAAGGATTATATGTTTATTAGGATGGAGAACCTAGATGCTAAGGCCACTAAGCCTGATTTTGTATATGTAATTATGCATATCATTAATAAAAATACATCGTTGTGTGTAGACCGACCATGAAGAAAGAGTTATGGGATACTAATCTCCACTAGGAAGGGAAAGGAAAGGGGGTTGAGAGGATAGGAAGTAGGGGCTAATCTTGGGGGCTTAGCCAAGAGAATATTATAATGTATTTCCTAAATTATTAAAGTTTGTGAATAAACCCTATTGTCCTAAGTTCCTTTGGGGAGAGGAATGAAATCAAAGTGGAGAGGAACGAGCTCCTGGAGAGCCAAGTGTCACCCAGGATGCATGAAAAATTATGTGGGAAATTCCATCATTGTGGGGGTTCACAAGCCATTATTTCCATCTCTCCTCACAAGTTCACTCTCACCATTGTGACCATTCTCTCCATCCTTTGTTCCATTCAATCAAACATTGAGCAGGATGCAGTTAGCAAATTTCTCCATTGTTGAACCCTTTTCCATTGTGAACCTCTATAATTTTGTTGAGTTATCCTTTTCCTTACCTGATTTTTTCTACTGTGGTTACCTAGTGGAATTAAGAGATGGTTTGGAGAGGAGGGTTGTTAGGCCTGTGGGTTGAAGAAGCAGGTTTTCAAGCCTGTGATAAACTCTCTTCGGGTCAGAGAGGTTGTTGGGGAAGTGATTTCTCTTGGAGGGACTCCAGCAACAACTACAAAGATCTGAGAATTCATGATCTAGCCTGTTGTTGAAGCCCTGGAAGGGAAGTGGAGCATTCTATGGACTGCATAATAGTGAAGGTGTATATTCCCGAGGTAGGGCATGCATGTGGGGAATGAGAGTCTATGAGAAGTGGGCGTAAGTAGGCTCCTTGGAGAGAATCCTTCCTATTGCATTATGTAGCTTTCCATAGTCTCAACCTAGCCTAGGATTTCCTTTACCCTAGGTGGATTTTATTCCCATCTCATGGGTGACGCACTACTAAGAGTGATGATCAACGTGATACAAGGATGGGAGGTTCATGGAATTTATGCACACAGTCGTTGGTCTTATCAGAAAAATATAACTACTATTTTTTTGTTTAATTGTATGTTGTGTATCATGTACATGTGTTATAATGTTATCATAATTTTCTGTATAATTTGCATGTATGTGCTTATTGTCGCTTCCACATGAATATGTGTATGAACATAATGTCTATCTCTATTTAAATTTGTATTAGATGTATATATATGTTTATGAGATCAAACAGAGCATGCATAGCATAGTGGCTTAAGCCTGGGGCGTGTTATAGTCTGGATTCAGAAAAAATTGGTTATGTACTAGTAGTGTTGTCCCTGGCCTGGGTGGCTAGGGGAAGTTATAATTTTGTATTAGAACATTAGAGAAGAATTTTTAGTTAGTGTGATATCCCTGACCTAGGTGATCGGGGGATGCCACAATTTGGTATCAGAGCCCATGGTTTCAACACTGAACTTGGATGGGCCACAAATGTGGAATTTGAAGTAAAAATTCCCCAGGGATTTGATATATAGAGTGTCAGAGCAGCATTGAGAAATATCCTAGGTGGTATTGGAAAGATCAGGAGGTATAGTAGTTTTATAAACCATTGAAACAGTGGTATTGGGACACAAAGTGTAATTTTGGGCCGTTGGATCTCTTTAGAAGGAGACAGATCCCTCACAACCATCGGATCCAAAGTTTCAGTAGTTTGGGCATTGTGCAGTGTTTCAGCAGGAAAATCATCCGAGGTCCCCGAGTGATTCTCAGTCGTAGAACATTCGGATGAAGGAGAGTCGTTGGATTTACTGAGTGCTTCGAAAGTTCAACGTTCGGGGAAATCCATTGGAGTTTTGACAATGTGTAGATGTGAAAAATCGTCGAAGTCTCCAAACTATAGGAATTATCCATCGACAGTGGGTAGTTTGGGGATTTTGCAAGTGAACAGATGAGAAGAGATCTACCAAAATGTCGAAGTCCCAAAACATCAGGTACGATGTGGACCTATTCGACAATCGGTAGTTCGACAGTTTTGCAAAAATTATTAATAAGAAAAATCACTGAAGTCTTGGTTCATCGAAGTGATGTGACATGATGACATCATCGGGGGTGATGTGGAAGTGTTCGACAATTCGATAGTTTATTATTTCAGAATTTTGTGAAAGTTTTGATGATAAATCAAAATCATTGAAGTCTCAGGTTTCTGAACTGATGTTACATGATGACGTCATTGGGTGACATAGACCTGTTCGACAATTTTGATAAAGTGTCGAAGATAAGAAATTGTTGAAGTCCCAAAGCATCAGGTATGACGTGGCTTGATGACATCACCTAGGGTGACATGGACCTACCTAGGTCTTCCACATGTCACTCATTTTTGTACCTTTGATAGGTTCTTAGTATCGATTGGGAATTTACATGTGTCACTCGATGGTGGGGCCACATGTCACCACTTTGATTGGTGAAAGTTGTACTATGTGGACCCTGGGAGGTTAAGCAATTTGCAGTTTGGTGTTTAGGGAAAGTTGTTGGAAGAACATTCGGACCTCGGAAGTCTTGAAGTTCCATAGTTACGTGTGTTGGTGATGTCACCTAGGGTGACGTGGACACACAAGATGCATGCCACATGTCAGTCTTTTTTGAGATTTTGAAAGGTTGATTGTGTAGTTAGAACTTGACATGTGTCAACCCTCATATGGGGCCATTTTTCCACTTCTTAGAATCTTCCACGGAGTAATTGGGTGTGCAGTACCAAGTGGGCCCCATGGGTTCTCCACTTCGGTATTTGGAAGAAATGAACTGAAAGGAAGGAAAAACCCCCAAATCTTCAAAGAGAAGAGTAAATCCTCATTGTTCATTGGGAGGGGACACGAAGTAGTAGATCCCATGGTCTGGATAATACAAGGCATAAACAGTTGAGGTCAAGGACGTATGGAGGCCCAAAGGCTAAAGTCCATCTAGATCATTGATCATCAAGGATAAGTGGCACCAGATCCCAATGTTTGGAGAAGAAGTATTCTGGAGGATTTGAGTTACATATGTTATGAGTCAAGAACTCCTAGCGGGATTGAGTTAATTGTGTCTATTGATCAAGAGATGACATGTGGAGGCAAGAGAGGGGACCTCCAGTGGGTCAGTACTTCGGGATTTTGGTAGTGAAGTGTTTTGGAAATCATCAAAGCCTGGATTCCCATAGCTCCTATCCACCATAGATCTAAGAAAAGAAGGTGGATTGTAGATCCACCATCCTTTGCGAGTTCGCTAGTTCGACGATCCAGGAGATTTGTTGTGATGTACTTCAGAAACCGTTGAAGCCTAGAGGCCTAAAGCACATGTTAAGTACCTAGTTGTTAGCATTGGGTCACATCTCCTGGTCACATGAACTTGGGGGCCGAAAGAAATGGGCTAGCGCCCAAAATATTGTTTTAATAAAAAAAAAAGGACAATTTTTTCAAATATCCATAACTTCCTGCTCAAAAATCATAATTGAGAATGGAAGCAACCATTGGAAAGATCTTGAATAGTGGAAGATAACTATTCACCTAGAAATTCGATCTGAGTAGTCAAGTTCTCATGAAATAAAAAGAAAATAAGTTTGATATATATTAACGAATCAGAATGGTTCATGTTTTCATGAAATTGTTAAGAGAAAATAGCTTGACAAAGTTCAGTTGGTTGCACATTTTTGCATAATTAACATATGTCAGCTCAAATTCAGCATAGAGTGTAGAGTGATGGAGGATACATAGGTAGTATACAACCAAGAAGATGAAATCATAGGGTTGAATGTCCAGTTGGGTTTGGAAGGAACCAACTCCAATGGACATGGAGGAGGAAAGGATAAATACATAAATCTGGATGAGACCATCATAAAATTATAGACAAATTTCTAGAGCCATAAGGCGGATAATGAAAGGATTATGAAAGCCAAGGAACAACAGAAAGACTTCAATATGAATTTAATGAAAATACTATATAGAATTGGAAAGAAGATGGATAACGAGAGTGGCTCCAGCAAATAAGGAAGTCACAGGACCCCTAAAAATAAGGGAAGGCCAAGGAGTGGTAGCAGAAATCACCACCACTCCCAAAATCATTCTCATAGGAAATCATACAATATCTCAAGTCCATATCCTATCAGGAAGCATAGGAGGTCTAGGTTTTAATGAGTTGAAAGGAGAAATGAAAAGGATCAAACCTCCTACTTTTGATGGAGAGAAAAAGAAGGATGAGGATGTTGAGACATGGATACTAGGCATGAGGAAGAACATCCAATTGCATAACTACTCCTCTCATCCAGAGGGAAGAATTTATATCTACCATCTAAAAGGAAAAGCATACATGTGGTGGGATCAACTGGTGAAATTCCAACACCTCGGAGAGAAAAATGTAACTTGGAAGTAATCCAAGAGGCATTTTGAGAAGAAACACCTTCTTAAGAGGTATTATGATAAAAAAATGAAAGAATTATTTGAACTCAAGTTGGGAAAAATGACTATTGATGAATATGAAAGGATATTTATAGAGTTTTTGAAGTATCTCTCCTTCATCAAGGATGAGACAGTGAAGATTCAGAGGTACCTGAGTGGGCTTCTAGCTTTCATCAGTGACAAGATGAAATATGATGATCCCAATACCTTGGAGGAAACCATAAGGAGAGAAAAATTCTTATATGATCAGCAAAAAGGAAAGCCTACTTTACAGAAGGCTTGGGAGGACAAAAAGAAGTTTAAGAAGGAACACAGGCATAAGGGGAACATGCCTTCATTTTTCAGAAATGGTCCTCAAGGAAAGCCATATTTTAGAGAGCACATAATGGCTAAGGTGGGTGGAAAAAGGCCAAGGAAGACACCCATTCAATGTTGGGGTTGTAAGGGAGACCACAAGTATAGATATTTTCCTCACAAAAATGACAAAGTGAGAGCTGTCCACAAGGTACAACAAGTAGAAACAGTGGAGGACATGGGAATAATTATACCTAAGATATATGTAGCCTTAGAAAATCAGAAATTTGAGTTTCAATCACACATGATTGAATTTGAAGGTATGATCAATAATCATGGTTTTACTATAATGATAGATTCATGAGCTAGTCATAGTTACATAGATCCTAAATTTGTGGATAGATTTCTTTTTCCAAGAAGAAAGCATCAAAAATCTTGGTTGGTATAGTTGGTTATAGGAACCAAGAGGAAAGTTGTTGAGATGGTTAAATCATGCCTAGTGGCCATGAATAGGCTAAATAACAAGGTAGATTTGAACATCCTTCCATTGGGCTCATATGACTATCTAATTTGTATGGATTGGTTGGACCAACACTATGTTTTCTTAGACTTTCATAACAAGGAATTTACTTGTCTGGATGAGGAATGGAACACAAGAGTAGTCCAAGGAATTCATAGGGCAGTTATTATCTGAGAGATCTCAACAATGAAGCTAAATAAGAGTTTCAAGAAAGGATGCCAATTATTTGCAACCGATATGGAAGAAGCACCTAAGGATAAGGTGCCAAATCTGGAGAATCATGTAGTCCATGGATGATTTTAGGGGCTAAATTTCACTCAAGGGCTAATTTTCCATGGTTTTTCCAAAAACGAGATTCGTTATTTTAAAAATGATTCCCCAATTTCTATAGGATAAAATTATTTTACCTTAAAAATCACCAAAATTTCATAAAAACTATATAAAATCCTTAGAAATTTGAATATTTTTACAAAAATATCGCCAAACATTTATAGTTGGCATATGAAGGATTAGTAAGATTCGCCAAGGTTTCTACATTTTAAAATAAATTTCCATCCTTAAAATCATCCCTGATGTAGTCCTCAAAGATTTTGAGGATGTTTTCAAGGAGATACGATGATTCAGGTGGATATCGATGGCCACCCACCTTCTCCAACTGGCTCAAAATAGTTTTCTGGAAATTTTGGTAATTTACTATTTTTAGCAGTTTTTTGGGTCCTAAACTTCCAGAATCATTTTGAGGCCCTAAACGATGATTTTTGAGAAAATGGGGAGCAAAATGGATTGTAGATTGATATTTCTCACCCAAAATTTGTATTCCTCGGATATATCTTTCCAACGAGCTATCGAGTGCCCCAAACGGAGATCCCTGGGAAGTTGACGTATCAACTACCCCCATCGGGACCCATAAACCTTTTGGATTTTCATCTTCTGGGGTTAGGGTTTTGAATTTTACTTATGTTAAAAATGCCCTTAGAGCCTCATTGTAATAATCATATTCTTACGAATTTGAGTAGCCGTCACATATCTTCTCAGAGATAAGCTTCCACCATTCTAATGAGTCTTTTAATCTGTATTTTTATAGTCTCTGTACATTTATTTCATTAATAGAAATCGTGTATTAATGTATATCTGTGACTCTTGTTATATTTCCTCTATATCTCTGTTATATTGTTGTCTCTCTTGCAACATCTATGAATATTTCTGTGTTATATCTCGTCTCTCATTTCGTGCCAAAAATAATATGGATAAGTGGTATCAGAGCAGGCTGCTCTTGATCATTTTTCAGTGCATGTCCCCGATGAGGTCCAAGTATAGCAAGTTGGGTCTCAATATTGTCTCTCTTGAGGAAAATCTCTCTCTCACACCCAAGAAACCCTTGGCATAAGAAAAGAAAAATGATGGAGCAGACAATCCTATCAATCTGTTGCTTGAGCAAGCTCTCACGCGATAGAGGGATGAAATGATGGAGAATTTTTCCCACATCCTTCAATGCCCGTCGATAGCAACAGGTGCATCTTCATCAAGCAGTCACTTTGGAGGAACCTCGCCTTTCAAGGTACAAGTTAATTTTCATATTCCAGTATTTGAAGGACAAATATATGCAGAAGCCTTAGACAAATGGTTAAATCTGCTAGAACGTTATTTCTCTGTTCACAATTTTTCCAACAGGGAAAAGATCACCTTCGCACTCCTTAAATCTCTCCCCCGTGTAAAACATTTGTGGGAAACTTACTGGGAGAAAAGCTCCATATAGGAATATGGAATATATGGGGCCAAGCCCACTTGGGATATTTTTGTGGATGCGGTAAAGGAACAATGTTACCCTATTGGCAACTAGGAGGACCAATACATGAGATGGACCAAACTACGGCAAGAGAGGAGCCAAGCAGTTCTGGAGTTCACCAATACCTTCCATACCTTGTGCACCAAGATGGGTATCAAGGACTTTGAACGAAATTTGGTTCTTAACTATCATGGGGCTCTACACAAATACATCCAAACTGAAATGGATTTTCTAGACATCTCATCACTCGGTTCTGCTTATCGATATGCTGTTAAAATTGAGCAAAAATTTAAGCACTAGAACAAATGAGAGTTCGGATCTGCAAATATACAAAAACTAAAGTACAACAAAGACAAACCTAAAAAATAGTCTCTCGAAAACCAGTCCAAGCCACAAGAAAAGAAGGGTCATGGGAAGACAAAGAAGGACACCCAAAAATGGTGTGATTTCCACAAAATCCCCTGGCACAACACCGATGAATGTCCCTAAAAAAATTCATTGGTAGCCAAGATCAAAGACAAGGAGATGAACCCTGATTTTGAATCTGATTCAAAAAATACCGGTAAAAGACAGATAATTGACATAGACCCCATTGTTATTGTTGCAACCGTAGCTATTCAACCAGAAGAACCAACATATCATTAAGAGGGGGAGCACCTTTATCATTCACAGATGTGGGTGAAGGGGACCCTATTTCATTTTATCATTGATAGTGGAAGCCAGAATAACCTCATCTCAATAGAGGTCATCAAAAAGTTGGGATTGTCGACAACACAACACCCACAACCATACAACATTAGGTGGCTTCGCCAAGGACAAGATCTCCGTGTTAGCTAGCAGTGCCGATTTTCATACGACATCATGCCCTTCAAGGATGAGGTATTATGTGATTTTTCCTCACTGGATGTCTGTGTTGTTCTCTTGGGAGAGCCATATATGTGGAAGCATCATGTTATTTATGAGTCTCAACCCTGCAGTGTCATTGTTTCTCTAAGGGGTCATCTCTATAGAATACCAGAGGTAGTTATGACTATTGTTCCACCTAAACAGTGCTGCAAGGTAGTATCTCATACTGCAAAATTCATCTTCTTTACAATCTGTTCAAAAGGGGAATAGAAGGACACTGCAACCGCTACAGCCTCACCCCAAGCACCTTCTATCCAATAGAAGCAGGTCGACAAGGTTGCAGCAAAGCACAAAAATTCCTTCTGCACACAGTCATCTCATGTATCCAAACTGGTTAAAAAGGTCCAACCCTTCCAGCCATAGGTTTGTGACAACCTTCAACAAACCAAGTACTCGACATCTCCAGCAAGGCAAGCAACTCACCAAGATTCAGATTCAGCAATCGCTTTCCCCTCTCCCCTGAGAACTCAACGCAATGGAGACCATTTCTTCCTAAGGAGGGAGGATTGATCCAAGTGGATATCATTGGCCACCCACCTTCTCTAACTGTCTCAAAATAGTTTTCTGGCAATTTTGGTAATTTACTATTTTTAGCAGTTTTTCGAGTCCTAAACTTTCGGAGTCGTTTTAAGGCCTTAAACGATGTTTTTTGAGAAAATGGGGAGCAACATGTATCGTAGATTGATGTTGCTCACCCAAAAGTTGTAGTCCTCAGATATATCTTTCCAATGAGCTATCGAGTGCCCCAAATGGAGATCGTATGCAAACGTTACGCCCGTAGGAAGTTGACGTATCAACTACCCCCATCGGGGCCCACAAACCTTTTGGATTTTCATCTTCTAGGGTTAGGGTTTTGGATTTTACTTATGTTAAAAAATCCCTTAGAGCCTCATTGTAATAATAATCTTCTTTCGAATGCGAGTAGCCGTCACATCTCTTATCAGAGATAAGCTGCCACCATTCTAGCAAGTCTTTCACTCTATATTTTTACAGTCTCTGTACATTTATTTCATTAATAGAAATTGTGTATTACTGTATATCTGTGACTCTTGTTATATTTCCGCTATATCTCTGTTATATTGTTGTCTCTCTTGCAACATCTATAAATATTTCTATGTTATATCTCCACTCGCATTTCATGCCGAAAATAATCCGGATCAGTACGAGTACTACCCCCAAAGAGAGATATTGATTTCTCTATAAATTTGATTCCTAGAGAAACTCCAATATCAAAGACTCCCTACAGAATGAGTACACTAGAGATAAAGGAGTTGTAAATGAAAATTGAAGATATTTTGAAGAAGGGGTATATATTACTAAGTGTGTCACCTTGGGGTGCCCCAATCTTGTTTTTGAAGAAGAAAGATGGGACATTGAGATTATGCGTCGATTTCAGAAAATTGAACAAAGTGACTATGAAGAACAAGTATCCATTGGCAAGGATCGATGACCTCTTTGATCAATTAAAGGATGCAAAGATATTCTCAAATATTGATCTCAAGTTAGGATCAAAGATGAAGACATCAGTAAGACCGCCTTCAGGACAAGGTATGGTCACTACAAGTTCACAGTGGTGCCATTTGGGTTATCAAATGCACCAATTGTTTTTATGTGCTTGATGTATGGTGTTTTCCAGGAATACTTAGACAAGTTTGTCATTGTATTTTTGGATGAAATCCTTGTGTATTCCAAGTCAGAAGAATAACATGAGCATCATTTGAGGATGGTGTTACAAGTACTAAGAGAGCACTAGTTGTATGCCAAATTGAGCAAGTTCTCACTTTATCAAAACAAAATCCACTATTTGGGGCATATCATATCCGAAGAGGGGATAGCAGTGGACCCTGAAAAGATAGAGGCCATTAAAGGGTGGACAACACCTAAGAATGTGACAAAAGTCATATCCTTCATGGGTCTAGTTGGATACTACTGAAGATCCATTGTAGGGTTTTCGAGAATTGCTCACCCAATCACTTCCTTGAAAAGGAAGGGGGTGAAGTTTCAATGGACAACTGAGTGTGAAAAGAGCTTCCAACAATTGAAGAAGTTGTTAAGAATTGCTCCAATTTTGAGGATTTTTTTTATCCAAATGAATATTTTGTCATTTGCACAGATGCATGCAAAGAAGGACTTGGTGGATTCCTTAATCAGAATGGATTTGTGATATGTTTCGAGTCCATAAAATTGAAAGAGCATGAAAGGCTCTACGCCACTCATGATTTGGAGTTGGCAGCCATAGTTCACACCTTGAAGAAGTGGAGGCACTACCTCATGGAAAAGAGGTTTGAGTTGAGGAAAAACCATAATGCTCTGAAATATTTGTTTGATCAGCCAATTTTGAATGCCAGGAAGAGCATATGGTTGGATTCATATGTGAGTATGACTTTGATATTAAGCACATCAAAGGAAAATAGAACAAAGTGGTTGATGCACTCAGTAGGAGAATGCATGACCTGCATGCTATGGTCATTAGCATGTATCATACCAACCTTAAAGGAAGATTTTATGAGGCTGCAAAATCTGATTTGTAGTACATGGAGTTGGTAACAAAATTGTAGCAAGGTAAAATGTAGCAGAATTTGAAGATTTTGATGTGGGAACTGATGAAATTTTCTTGTACAGGAACAAAATTTATGTGCGCATTTCTCCTGAATTGAGGAGCACAATTTTAAAAGAGATGCATAATGTACCTTATACAGGACACCCAAGATATTAGAAAATAGTTTCAACAGTCAAGAGCTAATATTATTGACCAGACATGAAGAAGGAGATTGTTGAGTACATTGCGAAATGTTTGGAGTGTCAAAAGTCCAAGGCTGAGCATAGACACCCAGCTGGGTTTCGATAGCCATTTCCCATTCCTAATTGGAAGAGGGAAGTGGTGAAAATGTATTTAATCATCCAATTGTCCAGAACAAGCAAGAAGCATGATGCTTTCATGGTGGTGGTGGACAAGCTTACTAAAGCTTCCCACTTAATTCCTATGAAGGTTACTCAAAAGGAAACCAATGTTGTTGATATCTATATGAGGGAAGTAGCACACTTGCATTGCATACCCAAGACAATTGTGTCTGACAGAGATGCAAAGTTTACCTCAAACTTTTGGAAGCAGTTATTCAAAGGGTTTAGAACAAATTTGAACTTCAACACAGACTATCATCTCAAGTCTAATGGGAAAACAGAAAGGGTGAACCAAGTGATAGAAGATATGTTAAGGATGTATGTGATGGAAAAACCATCTAAATGGGATGATTGTCTACACCTGGTATAATTTTCCTACAACAATGGGTACCAAGCATCACTAAATATGAGCCCATTTGAGGCACTTTATGGTAGAAAGTGGAACACACTGGTAAGCTGGGACAACCCAGCAGACAGAATAGTTGTTGGGCCAGAATTTCTCAGAGAAATGGAAGATCAAATGTTGAAGATTAAATAGAATTTAAAGGTTTCCCAAGATATGAATAAAATATTTGCTAACAAGAATAGAACTCACGGGGAATTTAAAGTGGGTGATCATGTTTTCTTGAAGGTGAAGGCCAACAAAAGTTCCCTAAAGTTGGGAAACTATTCCAAGTTGGAAGCCAAATATTGTGGGTCGTTTGAAGTCTTGGAGAGGATTCGTCCAGTAGCTTATATGCTTGCATTACCTTCATCTATGTCTATACATAGTGTATTCCATGTGTCATTTCTTAAGAAATATATTCCTGATGTTAATCATGTTATGGATTGGAATGTGATTTAGGAGGAGAAAGAAAGTGTTTTTCAAGTGCATCCGATATGCATTCTAGATCAAAAAATAAAATATCTCTGGAATCGAGCCATAGGGATTGTAAAGGTCCAATGGACCTGTTACAGTCCTCAGGACCCAACTAGGAGCATGAAGATGCTATGCGGGCAGAACACCCGCATCTTTTTGAATATTTTAAAAATATTTTTGATGTTATGTAAAGGAGTCACACTGAGGACAATGCAAAACTAAGGGGAGGGGATTGTAATACCCCAAGGTTGAGCCCCTGTTTAATTGTAGTGATGTTTAATGGTGTTATAGGCTGGTGATCCAAGTGTTTATAATATGGAAGGCTTATGTGTTTATTAGGCCGAAGAGCCTGGATGTTAATGCCAGTGAGCCTGATTTTATATATGTCATTATGCACATCATTAATAAAAATACATAATTTCATGTAGACAGACCATGAAGAAATAATTATGGGGGACTAAGATCCACTAGGAAGGGATAGGGAAGGGAGCTGAGAGGATAGGAAGTAGGGGCTAAGGTTGGGGGCTTAACCATGGGAATATTATAATGTATTTCCTAAATTATTAAAGTTTGGGAATAAAATGTTTTGTCCTAAGTTCCTTTGAGGAGAGGAATGAACTCCAATTGGAGAGGAATGAGCTCTTGGAGAGCCAAGTGTCACCCAGGATGCATGCAAATTTATGTGGGAAATTCCATCATTGTGGGGGTTCACGAGCCATTCTTTCCATATCTCCTCACAAGTTCGCTCTCACCATTGTGACCATTCTCACCATCCTTTGTTCCATTCACTCACGCACTGAGTAGGATTTAGTTAGCCAATTTTTCCATTTTTGAACCTTTCTCCATCTTGAACCTCTGTAATTTTGTTGAGCCATATTTTTTCCTTACCCGGTTTTTGCTACTGTGGTTACCTGGTTGAGTTAAGAGATGGTTTGAAGAGGCGGTTTTTCAGGCTCGTGAGTTGAAGAGGCATGTTTTCAAGCCTGTTAGAAAATCTCTCCAAGTGAGAGAGGTTGTTGGGGAAGTGATTTCTCTTGGAGGGACTCCAGCGATAGCTAAAGAGCTCTGAGAATTCCTAATAGGGCATGTTGTTGAATCCCTGGAAGGTAAGTGGAGAAACTAATGGATTGTGGAACAGTGAAGCTATATATTCACGGGGTGGGACATGCATGTGGGGAATGAGAGTTTGTGAGTTGTGGGCATAAGTAGGCTCCTTGGAGAGAATCCTTCTTGTTGAATTCTGTAGCTTTCCATAGTCTTAGCCTAGCCTAGGATTTCCTTTACCCTGGGTGGAGTTTAGTCCCAACTCAGGGGTGACTCATTGCTCAGACTGATGAGAAGCATGGTCTAAGGCTGGGGGGTTCATGGAAGGTATGCACACAGTCGGTGGTATTCTCAAAAAAATATAAGTACCAATTATGTGTTTAATTGTATGTTTTGTATCTTGTACATGTGTTATAATGTTATCATAATTGCCTGTACAATTTGCATGTATGTGTTTATTGTCACCTCCACATGAATATGTGTATGAACATAATGTCTATCTATGTTTAAATTTTCACTACATGTATATATGTGTTTATGAGATCAAATAGAACATGCATATCCCAGTGGCTTAATACTAGGTTTTGTTACAGTCTTGATTCAAAATAGTTTGGTTTTGCAGTAGTGGCACTGTCCCCGACCTGGGTGACCAGGGGACACTACATTTTTGTATCAGAGCATTAGAGAAGAATTTTTTTTGGCATGTTGTCCCCGGCCTGGGCAGTCAGGGGATGCCAAACTATGAATATGATGCACATGAGCTAATGCTTCTCCAATTTAGGGTGCCATCTACAGTCAGATTAATGTAGTCATCCATTCACACAGTCGTATTATATAGGTTATAAATTTCATTCCATTTTATGTTCTCTATGTACCTCTTTCCTTCTATAGGATCCAATGGTGCAGTAACCTTCAAGTCCCCTACTTCAAATATCATTTCCCTTTTCTTCAGATGAATAATTTCTTGATTTTCAAAGGCCCATTCAAGCCCCATTAGATTTGGGTTTTTTTACTATAATCTACAATCTCAATGACTTCAAAATATGATACACTACACACCCCATCTATATTCACAGGTACCCCTAAAAATCGACCAATTGGCACTATTTTGTGTTGGTTTGCCAATATTAACTAGATGGGAGACGAAATCAAATTTGGCTTCCCCATCATTTCCCATGTTTTCTTCAGTAAAATGTTTACGTCAAAACCCAAGTCTAAAATGACCTGATCCATTTCATAATCCTCAATTTGCGCACTTAATATGAACTTGCCACTTGTCCTCTTTTTGTGCAGTACCTGATTCACTACCCTTTATGCGGTAGGAAGTTCCCTTTATTCCATGCAATTATCAATCATTCTACATAATGAATTCAGTGTAGTTTCATCTTTCAGCAATGCTAAACAACTTCTCAAAAATTATTTCAAAGGACTTATCACTAGTAAATTTGTGTCATTTTACAACAACATTTTCATTGTAATCCTGACATACGATTGTTGGGATTCTGAAAAAACCTCCCCCCCCCCAAACGTCGATTATGGTACCATATCACTTCCGACATATACCCTGGTCATCTCACTTCCGACGGATACCTTGGTCATCTTACTTCCAACATCTCTAATGGAAACATGGCATTGAAGACCCAATTATAAAGTGACATAAATGGTCATCTCACTTCCGACATTTTTGTTCATCAGAAATGAGATGAATGAGTGCAACTATTGTTCGACTAATTTTCCATATCAGTCATGTTTCAGTCGTTGGAATCCAAACAACATAGAAACTATTTGTCGACGAAGAATCTAAATTGACCACATTTCATTCATAGGAAGTGAGACAAACTAGAAACTATTCATTGATGAAGTTTCTATATCGGCCACATTTCCTTCATTTGAAGTGAGACAGAACATAATCTAGGTTTGTCGAAATTCAATCAATAGAGAATCTATTCAGCGATGAATTTTCTATATCAACCATGTTTTAGTTCATTCGAAGTGAGACAAGGGGGCGCCGGAAGACCGACGCACTATAAGTGTTTTTAAAAATATATATAAATTTTCCATCTCTTCCAAGCCTACATTAGTGGTGTACAAAGCATCTCATTGGGGTTGTTGTGTATGCCAATTTCGCATACACAACAGGCCCAATGGGATGTTGTGTACGCCAAGTGGCTTACACAACAGACCCGTTGGGGATGATCTATATGTCAATTGGCATACACAGTAGATGAGTAGCCCATTGGGCCTACAGTGTATGCTAATTGGCATACATAGCATCCCCAATGGGATGATCTATATGCCAATTGGCATACACAATAGCCTCAATGGTCTATTGTGTATGTCACTCTATATGCCAATTGGAATACAGAGAATCCCCAATGGCCTGATGTGTATTCCACTATCTATTCCAATTGGTATACAAAGCAGACACAATGGCATGTTGTGTATGCCAAGTGGCATACACAACAAGCCATTGGGCCTGCTATGTATGGAAATTAGCATACACAACATCCATAATGGGTTTCTATGTATGCCACTTGGCATGCAGAGCAACCCCATTGGGTATGTTGTGTTTTCCACATGGCATACACAACATGCCATCTCTTCCAGGCCTACATTTGATGGAACAAAATCCCTAGGGTGTTAATCATAGGGTGTATCTATTTTATATCTTTGAATCTACCACAATGCACCTTAATCATGCAATCACTCCAATTTCCATTCTTTCAAGTCATATTAAGCATCACACCTAACCCTTCCTCCATTATTGAAATTGATTTTTTTTTTTAATATTTAAAAACAATATTCAATTCAATTTTATTATTCTCATTATATTTTTAAATTTTATATTATTATTATTATTATTGAATTCAAAAATTTCAAAAATAGTGTACTATTTTTAATGACTTTTAATTTTTTTAGTATAGATGAAAAAGGTTGAATGAGTAAGAAAGCATATTTATTTAACAATCATTATATTTATAAGAAGTATTATTTTTTCATGGCTAGCTCCATTGAGATAAAGATGATGGTATTTTTGGGCTTATATGTTATTGCAAATCAATTCTCTCATAAATGGATATTGTGGAGTATTGTTAGTCAATGATTGTTATTATTTAATTTTTGCAGCAATAAAAAGGAAAGGGTAAGGTTGTGCTAGCAAGCATACTCACCCATCATTACCAATCACCCATTATGTGAGTATGAGGCACCACCCCCTTGTGGTTTCCCCAATTAGCATAATGATTGTGGTAAGCCAGGGATTATTTGTTATCACTAACCAATTCTTTCAACAAATGTGGGATCATAAGTTTTTTAGATATATAGGTATTCATGTTGTACAAATAATTCCAAAATACACAAATTTTAGGCATATCTAAATTATTTTAATAGGATCGGGAACACATATAAAAGGAGTATGATGAATCACTACAAGTCAAGGTTTTTTATTTATTTATTGCAACATAGAGGAGGAGAGGGAAATTTTGAGATGTACTTAACGTATTTTAATGGCCATTTTTAAGGAAGTATGGGAAAGAGGTAGTAGGGACTATTTCTAATTAGGGATTTCTTATTTTTTTGCAACACAAAGGAAGAGAGAGGAAGGCCAAGAAATCAAGCATACTCACTCGATAAACAATTCTAAGGCATGTGAATGTTAGGCACATCTGGTGTATTTAATCGACATTTTAAGAAAGTATGTGAAATGTGTACTATGAAATACTGAATTAAGGAATTTTTTTATTTTTATTTTTGTTACACATAGTAGGAGAGGGGAACTCCAAGGAAGCATACATATTAATATTGAAACCAATCAACTATTATTTTAGTAGATGGAACCACTCCCTTGTGGATACACCCATTAACATAAGGATCATGGTATATTTGGGCTTATATGTTACTATAGACGAATTCTCACAACCAGTGTGGGATAACAACCTTTTTAGGTAGAGAAGTATTCATGTATTTGAAACAATTCCAAGATGAATAACTATTGGGAATACTCGACTTATTATAATTGACATTTTATGAAAGCATGTGAAAGGGGTGCTATGAAGTATTGTCATTTAGGGATTTATTTATTTTTTCAGCACAAAGGAAGAGAGTGAAAGCCAAAGAAAGAAAGCATACTCACTTCACAACTAATCAACCAGTATGTGAGTAGAAGGCACCACTCCCTTTGTGTTCACTTCCATTGGCACAAGGATCATAGTATATCGAGGCTTATATGCTACTACAAAACAATTCTATCAACCCATGCAAAATAGAAAATGGTTTAGATAGAGATGTATTTATGTAATATAAAGGAAATATATTGCACGTTACCACTTATCATAGATGTTAGCTAAGTATATTGCTCAATATAATGAAATATAGTATGATCACTACTTTTGAAATCTAGACCAACAAGAATTTTACTACTTCATCTCTTTTAGATAGGCACTCTTTCATATTTAGTTTCTAAGATATCAAATCTAAGATCAAGATTGTATAATTATCTTCATCATATGAATGTGATATTTGGTGCACTAGACTTCAACAAAAAACATGGTTCTATGTTGAAAGATCCTTATTCTCGTGTTCTTTAAACTCATTACGCTTAAGAGATTAGTTCATCATGCTATTATTTTTTTAGAATTTGGGCTTTAGCATCTTATCACCAAATTGTTGTTTTGGATTTTTATCTTGTTGCATCAACATTGTATCTTAGATAATTATGGTTTTAGTAAGTAGAGGTATCATTTTCCTGTGATCCAATCTAATATCTATATGGTCAATCAAAAGTACGAAAAATATTGATATGTGGAGGTCAAAAATTTTCTACATGCTTTTAGCCTAGATAATGGCAATCTCCCACCATTTGGGATCTATATTCTTGATTGTAGAGTATCTAAGAGAAATAACCTGTAAATAAATTCTAGAGGAGGTTTTTATCCATCTATGAACTAGACATCCCATTGAGAATGCATAGGGAAATGATAGATGGAATTAAATTCTCAATTATCTTGAGCTTGTCACAAAAGGATGGCCATTTGCCTGAGGATAATGATCATTATTTCTAATGTGGGCACTTTATTGATAACTGCTTGATATGACACTTTCATTGCTCAATTGGAAATATCATTTAATTCTTAAAAAAAAATTCAAGTAGCAAGCACTACCTTTATGGAAAAATTTTATTTTTTGGCTATGCTTGGCATCCATTTTGAGATATTGATTGGACTACTAGATATCACCATTGTACTTTTGGTGGTTGTCTTAACAAAAAATTGAGGAAAAATCCATCAACACATTCCCAATTAAACCAATTTGGTGGAAATGGTTTGTCGATAATATAACTATAATATTGTCCCGTGCATAAGATAGGTTGAAGGACTTCTTGGTACATCTTAATAGCCTATCGAAACACATAAAATTCACCATGGAAGTCGAAAAATAATAAGATACCTTTCTTTAAAGTATTGACAATAAAAACTATTATGGGACCCAAAAGGCCATTGAAGCCTCCTCACTTGATAATGACATGAAAAAGAGTTGGAAACCCAAAAGCATACTAATTCTAGGGATTTATGGATTACCTAAAATCCACAAGGAGAGTGTCCCTTGAGACCGTTTGTAAATATGTTAGGCTCACCCATATATCTCCTCATGAAATTTCTTTCAAAAACTATAAATGAAATAAGAATTTGAAAAATAAATATTCATTTAATTTTATTGGATCGTAATGGGAATATATATATATATATATATATATCTCACACATGCCTACATCAATGGCATACACATCAGACCCAATGGGTTGTTGTCTATGCCAAGTGGCATACATAACAAAACCATTCGGGTTGCTTTGTATGCCAATTGGCATACACAGTAGGCAAGCAGCCCATTGGGCTTGTTGTGTATGCAAATTGGCATACACAATGGCCCCAATGGGATGCTCTCTATGCCACTTGGCATATAGAGTAGTACCAATGGGTTTGTTGTGTATGCCACTTGGCATACATAATAACCCATCTCTTCCAGGCCTACATTTGATGAAACAGAATCATGATTTTGTATTTCCATGTACTCAAACAGCTAGTGCACAGTATCCTCCTCCTTTAACTCCCCTTGGACTGAGTTCACTTACATTCCTTGGTTGAATTTTTTGTTTCATAAACATAGGAGGTTGAATTTTCTTCTAGTTGCATATTTGATATATACATATTTGTTGTAATGTCTCTTCTAATAAGTAATTTGCAGGTGATTTAGAGACTTTTAAACAAAAATATATGTTGGTTCAACACATTACAAATTTGAGGGGTAGACATACATGCACATATTTATGTCATATTTTTTTTTACAGTGAGTAAACCTTGTTTTCTGGGGCATTGTTTTCTTTTATGCATACTTGGCGAGGTTGAATTCCTCATTGCACTTAATAAAATATGGTATTTCTTCCTTTTGGGCCCTCTTCTGATACTGCACATATTATATGCTCATAACAGTGAATTCACAACTTCCCAACATCCTCCTTGTGAGCCTATATGGGTGATGTTTCTACTAATGCAACTAATGGCACTTAATATCTCTACAATAGAGGCCACCCCCTAATTGAAGATATGAATCCACAAGTGAAAATTACCTATCACTGGCTCTAGCTCTCTTTAAAAAATTCTATATTCTACTATATCAACTATGCTCTATTTGTACTACAAGAGTTATATCTAACCCATTCAATTAATCCCTTCATTGGTGTGATTTGTCCCTTGACTTCCTAAATCTATGCAAGATGTATCAAGGGATTGTTTCCCCTCTTATTCAATTTTAATCCCCTATAAAAAAAACACAATGAATTGACTAAAGTCATTATTCCTGACTCTAAGTGATGACATATTTGATGATTGTTAAAGGACAATATTCCTAAAATTTCTCATTCATCTAGCAAGGTGGTTTGGATTAATAGGTGAATAATATCATCTTAACTTGTGGATCAAATCCATTCACCAAGGCTACATTATTTTCCTACTTGGAAACAACATTAGTTCGCATATGCAAAAGACACAAAAATCATGAAAAAACAGTTCAATATCAATCATATATCGCATTCATATTCGAATCAAGTAAATCATATCTTATTAGATAAGCATAGGTCATAAACTCCACATTAGTCATCAAAACGTATTCAAGTTCCTTAGGAAAATTTTGGCTTGGAAGGGAAAATGTATTAAAAATAGACATGGGATGGACCTATAAATTGCACTATAAGTGTTTTAAAAAAAAATGTAATTGTGTAATGCATACTCCTCGATCCTTCCTTCCCTTCATGCTCTTAGTTGTTACACCAATAAAACTTCTAGCATATATTCCAACATTTCCATGGCATAAGCCTCTTGTTCCAAATAATAGGATCCACTAACACCAGCACATATCTAATACATGTTTGCAAACAACAGTTGTTTCTTATAAGATATATTAAATTTTATGTCTTTCCAACATACCTATTCTAGAACTTCAAATTTCTAGGACTTCTGACAACAACACTACTTTTATTTCTACAACCACAACATCCTACATATGAAGTAATGTTAAGTATGTTGTATGTATATCACTTTATATTCCTTCAATAGTTAAGTTATTTCACCAAAGGCCTAAGGAAAACCTCAGTATTACATTTTTCTTACTCTACTCCTCAACAGAGATGAGCACTATGGTGAAGGAGGAAAAGGAAGAGGCCTTGGCCCACCATGTTCTAATAAATATGTTACTTTGTGATGCCTTGGAAAGGAATCCAGTTAGAGCATCTTTGGAATATTTTATCATAATGATAAGAGAGGAGGAGATACTCACCCATTTATGCATTAGAGCTGAGGCAATCAGTCCTAAGGATCTCATCAACATCCATGTATCTCTAATATATGATGTAGATCTAATTCCCATTTTGGTGAGGTATTCATTTGAGGATAATGGTTCATAGGTCAGGTGTGTTAGGTGTGAGTGTGGTATTTCTATTGAATTAAAAAAATTCTACAAAGGAATGGGAAGAGATATAGTGATGGTGGCATCAATAGCTAGAGTGGGAGGAAGAGGGAGAATGACCAGGGGAAGGTAAGGGGAAGATGGTGGCTATCTTACTTTCCATTTTCAAGGCAAGGAGAAAATCCTTGTGCAACATGAGGCTCTTAAAAAATTACACTTCATGATGAAAATAATATAATAAAATGGATTTGAACTTAAGGATGAGTATTTTTTAGTGGTAGTGATGTGGAGATGGAGCCAGATCTTGGTGAAGAAAGAAATGTATTGTTTAACCAACTGTATTGGAGCTTGTCAAGGTTGAACCCAGTGACACATTAAATATTTTCTATAGATATGAGGGTAAAAACAATTGTGGAGTGCTTGAAAAATTCCTATCTAAGAAAAGATTTGGTTGGGTGGGGGATCACTTGGGTTATTAAAAAGTGCAATTGTGTCCAACTAAGTCCACCACCAATCCAATTCTAAACCTTCTAAGTGATTGTATGCAAAGTTAAAATAGTTAGTCTTAGATAGTTTAGGGTGTAATTTGATGTCAGGGTCCTAACCCGCACATAAGTAAAACAATATATTCGGATGTAATAAAGGTCAACATTAATAAGGCCTTGCAATAAAATAGAATAAGTTGAATGTAAGAAGACCTAATATAATCTTCCGCTTCTAGAAGGATCTTCCTCTATATGCTTCTTTTGATAGACATATTTAGTATAAATAGGAGTCGAGGGTATGAGAACTCTATCTTGGATATTATTGTAATAGAGCTTTGCTCGATTGAAGGTCTCCCCCTCAAAGAGGACCATGAACATTGCTCTCAAAATCAAAGTGTTATTTATGTTGTTATTCTTATATCATTTCAATGTTATTGTGGTGATTGTTCTGGTTATATTGTTTTTATTATTCCATTTCTAGCATTTTATTTCTGTTCTGCTTACCTTTTATATCTGGTATATTACAAGTGGTATCGGAGCACTTTCCTCAGCAGAAATTGTGGGTTAAATTTTTTTTTCAGGGTAGAGATGTATTCTAGCGTCTTTAATCCACAAAGATCTATCATTACATGCATAAACCCATGGTTGAGGGATTCATGCAAGCATGAAATGCAAGTGGTACATAAGCACACATCTGTTGTCCATCCTTGTAACCCCTGTTGGTACCCCTTTGAGTGGTAGCACATTACACATTTCTTCATGGTTAATCATTTGGGCATTTCATCACTACAGTATTCTTCAAACCGGAGTATAACTCCGTAGGTGTGAAAAAAAAAAAAAAGTCTGGTAATTTTTGCACCATTAATTGAGACCTATTCCATTGGATTCACCTCTTCCCCCTTATCACATTCATACATATCATTTTTCAACAAAATTTTTTGACCCCACCTGCCCCATTTTGGTTACTTCATCATCATGGCCCATACCAGTAGCCAAGATCGGGAAGCTCGCTTCAATACCTTGCAATCTAATTTCACCGAGACCCAATAAGAAGTGAAACAACTCAATGCCAATGTTTCCACCATCAATACAACCATGCATCCCTCAATGGAGGAAATCAAACAAGACCTAACTACCTAGCTTGAATCTTTCATTTCAATGCTCTACACCAAGCTGCATATCCCTACAGATAACCCTTTATCTGACCCACCTCCACATACTGAAGCTGAAAATTCCTCTCATTCCCATAACTTTCAGCACCATCACTTTCAACGTGACCTATGCCTTCCATGGGTGGATGTGACCAAATTTGATGGCTCAGATCCCACTGGTTGGGTAACCCAAATGGAACATTATTTCTCTTTATACGACATTATAGATGAATTGGCCAAACTCTGGTATGGTGTTCTCCATCTAGATCAAGAATGTTGGCAATGGTGGTAATGGAGAAAAAATTCCCATCAAGGGTATATTTCTTGGACACACTTTGTGGCAGAGATTTATGAACACTTTGACACTGACACCAACCATTTGGTCCATTTGACAAAGTTGAAACAATCAGGCACAATAGAAGACTTTATAGCTTCTTTTGAGCACTTGGATTTTTGGACAGAGAGCATGTCTGATGCCTTTTTCTGAGAGTGTTTTATTAGTGACCTCAAGGATGAGATTTGGGCCCATGTCCTCATGGCTCGGCCTCATACATGGGTGGAGACTACTAAAAGAGTTAAATAACCACAACAGGTTGTATCTTCTAAAAACTGAAAACCCTCCTTTATCCCTCACACTAAACCAATAAATCCCACTACTCCCTCCGCTCCACTAAAGATCCAAAAATTGACTAGGGCTTAAATGGATGAACACCAACTCAAAGGCCTTTGTTATAATTGTGATGACAAATATTTCCCAGACCACAAGTGTAAGGAACAAAATATTTTTATGTCCATCTCAGAGGATGTTTCGGAAGAGGATGTTGAAACTCCCCTTGTATTTGAGTCACCTGAAACCACTGACAAAACCCCTCCCTCAGACCCTCCCGAAGTAGAACCGATCATTTCCCTAAATTCTCTCACTGGCTTCTCTACTCCCCAAACCCTCAAGATAATAGGTTACATAAAGCATAAGAAGGTCATCATTCTGGTTGATAGTGGAAGCACCCATAATTTTATTCATCATCACATTGCCCAAGAAACTCATTGCTACATCCATGCAGTCAATAATTTTCAAATCATGATTGCCAATGGTGGCTCCTTGAAATGTGGAGGGCATTGTGAAAATGTGTGTCTCCAAATTGGTGACTACCACCTGAAATCTCATATGTTTGATATCGACATGGGCGATTGTGACATTGTGTTGGGTGCAGACTGGCTAAGGACTTTGGGTCCCATTCTCATGGATTTTAAGGAATTAACCATGCAATTTGACCAGGAGGGCCAACAATATAAGTTCCAAGGCATCACCACTGGTTCACTTGAGATAATTAGTTCCCATAGCATGGAAAAGATGCTCAAAAAAGGTCATTCTGGTGTTATTTCCCAACTCCATGCCATACAAGCAACAGAGACACCCTCAATGCCTAAAGACCTCCAATCCATCCTTTCTAAACATCGAGTGGTATTTTCCACTCCCTAGGGAATCCCTCCTTCCCGTAGTGTTCATGATCATTCCATTCCCCTTGTACCATTAATCCTTCCTCCCAATATTCATCTGTATCGTCACCCTTTTTCCCAAGAAAATGAAATTGAGAAAATTGTCTAGGAAATCCTTAACGCAAGCATTATCCGCCCTAGTAAGAGCCCCTACTGTTCTCTTGTGGTCATGATCCTAAAGAAATAAGGTTCTTGGAGAATGTGTCCTAACTTCCATGCCCTCAACAAACTTACCATTAAAGACAAATTTCCCATTCCTGTCATTGATGACCTCTTGGATGAATTGAGTGGTGCCTAGTTCTTTACTAAACTTGATCTTCATTCTGGCTACCACCAGATATGTATGAAAGAGGCAGGCAATCCCAAGACTTCCTTTAGAACTAATGAGGGCCACTATGAGTTTTTGGTCATGCCCTTTGGCTTGTCTAATGCCCCCTCCACCTTCCAAAGCCTCATGAATCATGTCTTCCGTCCTTTTCTCTGTCATTTTGTCTTATTTTTCTTTGATGATATCCTCATCTATAGAAAAACCTGGACATACCATATTTCTCATGTGGATCGAGTTCTCCATCTACTCTCTCAGAACTAATGTTTCCTGAAACTGTCTAAATGTGCTTTTGGCTCCTCAAAAGTTGAGTACTTGGGTCATCTAGTTAGCAAGGATGACGTCAGGGTGGATCCTAAAAAGATTTAAGCTATGAAAGACTGGCCTCACCCAAAGACTCTCAAAAGCTTACGTGGATTTCTGGGCTTAAGAGTTTATTATTGCAAGTTTGTTAAGAATTATGGAAAGATTGCAGCACCTCTCACTGCACTCCTAAAAGTAAATCTTTCACTTGGACTCCAACAGCTAATCAAGATTTTCAAACCTTGAATATGGCCATGTGCACCACTCCAGTCCTGGCCCTTCCTGATTTCACAAAGACCTTTGTCTTGGAATGTGATGCTTTATGGAAATGAATTGGTGTTGTCCTTATGCAAGAGGGTCGGCCTTTGGCCTTTACCAGCAAGCAACTGTCTGAAATAAATCTAAGCAAATCAATCTATGAAAAGGAAATGTTTCCTATTATGCATGTTGTTGATCTATGGTTCCCTTATCTATTGGGGAAACGCTTCCAAATTAAGACAGACCATCAAAGCCTCAAGTATTTTTTGGAACAACGCATCTCCTCCCTAGTGCAACAAAAATGGGTGACTAATCTCTTTGGATATGATTATGAGATCATTTACAAGAAGGGAAAATACAATGTGGTTGTGAATGCACTTTCCTGAAAATATGAAGATGATGAATCCCTTTTTTCTCTTTCCTTCATTGTACCAGATTGGCTCCAATTCATTTGCCAGGAATGGCTACATGATCCCAAAAGTTTGCATCTAATCCAACAAATGCATTCCAATGCTCCAGCTTCCACAGGTTACTCTTAGCTCTATGTTGATATTCGATACAAAGGTTGTTTGTATTTAAGTAAACAATCAAAACTTAAATCCATAGTACTTTCTGAGCTTCATGCTACACCCACTGTTGGGCACTTCAGGTTTACCAAAACCTATAATAGGGTCAAACATTTTTTTTTCTGGGATGGTATGAAACAAGACATTCGTAATTTTTTCGTTTAATGTGATGTGTGTCAATGCAACAAGGGCAAAAAATTCAAATCTCTTGGCACACTACAACCGCTTCTGATTCCACCTACTATTTGGAGGGATATCTCTATGGATTTTATCACATGCTTACCCAAATCAGGAAATAAATTAGTCATCATGGTGGTTTTTGATCACCTTTCCAAGTATGCTCATTTATGTGCTCTTCAACACCCATTTACAACATCCATGGTGGCTCAACTTTTCATGGATCAGGGCTTCAAGCTTCATGGCATGCCGCATTCTATTGTTTTTTATCACGACCCAACTTTCACCCGCAATTTTTGGCAAGAATTGTTCAAGCTATAAGGCACCCAATTGCATCTCAACACAGCTTATCATCCCTATATTGATGGTCAAATGAAAGTTGTCAACAAGTGTTTGGTAACATATTTGAGGTGTTTTGCCTCAGAAAATCAAAATTAGTGAGCTCAATAGTTACCCCTAGATGAATGGTGTTACAACACTTCATACCATATAGCTACACGCCTCCCCCCATTTAAAGCGGTATATGGACAAAATCCACCTTCAGTTCTCTCATACTTACCTGGTGTCTCGAAGGTCTAGGTGGTTGACAAAACCCTTACAGTTTGAGAAGCTATTCTCCACACCCTCAAAGAGAATTTGGTCATGGCACAAAATCGCATGAAGAAACAAGCAGATCAAGGTGGCTCTGAACGTCAATTTGTAGAAGGGGTTCAGGTGTTTCTTTGACTGCAACCTTACAAGAAAAATTCCATCAAGGACAATCATTATCAGAAGCTAACGCCCAAATTTTATGGTCCTTATACCATTCTCAAGCGTGTGGGATAGGTGGCCTATCAGTTAGCTTTGCCGAGTCATTCTAAGCTACATCTTATTTTTCATGTTTGATTCTTAAAGAAGGTGATTGTAACTAAGTGCCAAATTCAAACCAACCTTCCCAAGTTAGACAAAGAAGGATCCATTTGGCTACAGCCACAAGCATTTTTGGACCGGTGTGAGCGTCGCCTGCGTCAGAGAACCATCAAGGAAGTGTTAGTCCAGTGGAACTAGCTACCGTTCTACAACAATTTCCACATCTCAATCCTTGAGGACAAGGTTGTTTTTAAGGGGGAGGACATGTTAGGGTCCTAACCCGCACATAGGTAGAACAATATATTTGGATGTAATAAAG
>JZKD02S1672931.1:199630-238409 GCA_000966675.3 Picea glauca | reverse complement strand
GGGGGGGAATCCCCCCACACCCCCCTGTAAAGAAATGAGATCGAAGAAATTCTGAAACAAACCTATGAATCATGAAGATAATCAAGATCCACAACCAACACATAATATATATTACATTACAAGTAAAACATATGTCATTGAGTACAACAACAAATTGAAAAAAAAAATTACATATAAATCAAAGCTACTTACCTCATGTATTTTCCAAGATCATATATGACTTGTTTGATGTTCTTTTCAAGGCCATTTGGGAGAGATAGAGGTAGAACATACTGTAACAATAAAAATGATTCGTTATTTGTTTCCAAAGTAGAAAAAAAAAATCTTAAAAAATGTATACGGCCAATATATAAATATGTATACCAAAATTATTACCTTAATGAAGGTATGCCAATCATGTGTTTTTACCCCGCCAAATTCACCTTCTTCGTTAAAATATTATTTATGTTTGAAGAAAATCATATGGGAAATTTAATTCTTTGAATGACCTCTTTTACATCATTGCTTTGTTACTCTATTAATAACCATAGAAGGTTATTTCGGTCCATCTCTATTTGATCACACACCTTTGCATTGTGTTGGAACATATATATTTATTTAAAATTTATACTTAGATAAGTTTCATTTTTGTTTAAATAAGCACAAACGCACACTTGAAGATCATCGTTGATGAAGTCTTCCATTGAATCTAACGATCTAAAATCCTTAAAAGTTATGGAGCCGCCCACTCGTTGAAAGGTCAAATCACTAAAGACTACCTTTAAGATGTTGGGTTTCAAGATTTCGTGATACTAATAGTCCAGCATGTAAGAACTCCAAAGTCCTGATATACTAAGTCACAAAACTATCTTAAGTTAAACTGGGTTAATTAAATGATTAAAAATGATTAACGACATTTAAACCTTATCACAATTTCACGTTTCGGGGATCCTGCCTCGAACGACAACCAAATTCTCGATACCCGAAATTGAAAAACCCTTGAAGTTAATCATGATTATTTAAAAGGTTAAAAGTGATTAATATTAATTAATCAATCGCAATTTCACAATTCAGAGAATATAGCTCAGGCTGTTCTAAGATCTCTCAAGAGTTGAAACATCGAAATTTAATTAATGATAACTATGATTAACCAATGCTTTAACAAAGATTATATCTTAATGAATACATCACTTATTGATGACTCAGATAGATTCAAATTCCGTATGTGCTTTTCCTGAGCATGAATCACCAAAAATAAATGCCATTAATAATACCTTTATGACAATCATCCCAAATAATATTTTGAGCCACCACTTGAATCTGATTCATTAAAGAAAGTAAATACTTTGTCAGTGAAGGTATTGGTTGATCGATGTGATTAAAGGAAAAGGAATGTGAATTTGAATTTCATTATTCTTTTTACTAAGATGTAAGTTTTTCCATATGAAGGATTTTACGCCTTTCCTATGGCAGATAACGGAGTTCAAAGGCTTGATACCATGGCTCCACGAAAAGAACCTAAAGAGACTGGTGAAATTTTGAGCCAAAATGCAGATGTTCTCTCCGACACCTCACCCAGAAGCATAGACACTGTCAAATCCTGGATGCAAGTATTCAACATCTTACAATATGAATTGGTAAATTGCCCAGATGATTCAAGTGACAATGAGAAAGAGGAAATATCTACCAAATACAAAATTGTTTCACAGTCAAAGCTACAGAAGATAGCGACAAGGCCTAAGCTCTTTCCCCACAATGATATGATCGGTTGGGCGTTGGACCACATAGATATCCCAACCATAACTATTTTCAATTCGCAAAAGGTCGCAGTTGGGTCTTTCAGGCTGGAGCATATACAGGTGATGTACAAATTGTCTCTGGTATCCAATGTTGTTTACAATGCAAATTTCCTAGGAGATTTCAACAAGAAGGAATGCAACCAATACGGAAAAAACCTTCGTGATTTAATTAAAGACTGTTATTATCACCCCAAGAAGTTTAGAGCGTACTCCCATGTTATATACCTAGTTGTCACACTAGAACCTCATGTAATGTACATAGCAATGATGTTGTGTAGGCTCTACGGGAAGGCAAACACATCTCATTTATTTTTACAATGGGTACCTATTATACACACAATAACAGAAGGGTACTCTTTCGACTGAGAAGATATATTGTCGAACAGTTTGGTTCAAGAGATTACAAGATATCAGTCACTGAGAGCCAAGGGGCAACTGGCTCAATTTTTCATGTTGTCTTATTGATGCAGACTCCCTACCACAACAGGGTTTGCGACCTTCTGGTCTCTGGATTGTTCTCCTTCCTAAGATGAAATATCTCTTTGGGCTCCTACTCGAACCCTTTGAATGAATCCATAGGTCCTCTTTGTCCCTAACACAGGTTTTGAGAATCCTTGCATGTGTGTCACCTTTTCGATGCTCCTCTTCTTTCTGAACCAACACCCCAACATGACACTGGCTCCTTTCACAACTCTCTCGTGACCCTAGGATGTGACCCAAGGATTTAGGCTACACACCTTTCGCATTTCAGGATTTTCGTGTGCGAGCACTCCCCGGCTCCTTGTCCTCTGAAATTTTAAACCCCAAAATGGGGCCTAGCTCCACAGCTAGCTCCTCCCCTATCTTTGGTGTGTGACCCTTCCTTCATGTGACCACGATGCTATGAACATGACCTACACCCTAAAGGTTATTTTGCATTTCATGATTTCATGGGTGTGGGTGCAATGTAAACCCAACACTCCAATCCCTGAAACCCCAAATCTCGATCCTTCTCCATACCAGATATAACGGTCCTACACCCTCCTCGATCGATGACCACGATCATTTCGGGGTTTCATGAGTCGGGACTTCACGTATCACAACTCCTCCTTCCTTCAAGCTCCTAGATCTCGAAATGTCGAAAAGGACTTAATCGGGCTCTAGCTCTTCCCCTCGACTTTTGTCCATGTGACCCTGTCCTATGACCTCGGGTAAACCCTTTAGGTGTGTCGCATTTCATGAGATTGGAATGCGTCCAATCCTTCCTCTTCAAAAACCCGGTATCTGAATTCCCAAAATCCCGAAAAGAGACTAGTGAGCACTAGCTCTTTTCGTGGTCCTCCCCATATGACTACTCTCCATAACCCTGGGCTCAAATCCTCTGAGTGCTTAGGCTTTTGCGATTGGGGGAATCATGATGCAGTACTCCTCCTTTCCCTTTTAGATCCCTAAAACCCAGAGACCTGATAGCATCCAGATCTATGGTCCATATCCTCCACTTGATCAATGACCAAGATTCAATCCCAGAGATTTTCTTTCAGTGTTTTTGGTGGAGTCTTCACCTCCCAACTCTTGGTGACCAAAATCCTGGCGGCTTCCAGATATCTACCACCTGTCACCCCAGATACGATAGCTAGAGTGATTTTGCGACTTTGGATATTGCGAATCCTTGTGGTTACCTTCTCCTCTGCTTTCCCAAAGTCTGAAACCCTGATGGTTTCCAGATCTTTGGCACCTGTCCTTCCACAATAGACAACCCCGATTCCTTTCGTGACTTCGCATTTCGAGGAGTCTAAAGAATCCTCATTTGATCCTTCGATACCTAATTCCATGAAATATGTGTATCTCCACGTGTATCCTCACGACGATGGACGATCACGATATGTTTTCAGGACTTTGTCGAGTCCTCTCTCCTCTTCTTATACGAGGGTTAAACCTCATGTGCCTTCTCATGGATCTGATGGCTATCAACCCTTTGCATGAGATCCAACGGTTGTTAGCTAATCTCCTGCGCACTTCTCCTACACTGTCTAGACGTGCACTCCAACGGTCCAGATCTCATCTCTCCCACTGATCTGATGGTAGTTGTTGCTCCTCCTGAGCTTGTTCTTCTTCTTTCCCTAGGAAGATTTTCGCGTTTGAAGGTCTTGGCCTTCAATGCTTCTCTTTGACCTTTCCAAATGTTATAACCCTTCTAAGCTTCTTCCTCTCAGATATTTACTCCTGCGCACACCTTGCATTCGAGAATCTCAAATAACTTAGATTCAAGAAGTTTTCTTGAAAAGAAAACTCTTTACGCCCACCTGGCGTTCTCCCTTGTTGTTCCTTCGAAACTTGGCCACTTCTGGGCTCTATGCACTCCTTGCACATGTTCGATCTCCTCCTCTATCTTCAACTTCTCAAACCTCAAAAGATCTCTATCTCTTCCACCCTTTTAAAGAGATGAAAGTGCCCTCCTGGCAACTTTCTTCTCAAGCATGTCTTGTTGAGCCAATAGAGTGTTCAACAACTCTATTCCTCCTAAAATCGATAAAGAGTTCTTACTTTGTACTTCCTTGCACTTCTACAGATGAAGATTCAATGGTATCCCTCTTGAGCTTTCCTGAGGTTGTCTCACCTCTGTCAATGCACACCTTGCAGACTATGTGCACTCCTTGCACTCGGAAACTCCAAGATGGGAATAAATTGAAAGTTATGCAATGCTTCACCAGTTATTCATTTAAAACATGAAATGCATAAAAACATATAAACACCAAACACACAGTATGTAAGAAAGTCTGCTTTTTGTATTAATAGGAATGCCTGTACAAAGGTTACAAAATCTCAGACTGCAATAGAGTCTCGGCTCTCCTCTCTTCTCTTCTCTTTGTCCCTGCTAGTTCTAATGAATACAGATACAAAAGGGGGTTCCTCGAGCTCTTCCCTCCATATCACCTACTCTCATTTGATACATTGAATGGATATTCAATGGTTTTCTAGTTTGAATCAGATCTAGACCTTCAGCCTGTTGTTAGCCATTAAAGGAGACTCTAAATACTACATGCTCAAAGGCATGGCTTTGGCTCTACCATCCTTACAATCATTTAATTCAAATTCAAATTTTGGAAAAACGAGAGGGTTGCGCCTCCCTCCTTCATTGAATGCACGTTGAAACGTGCTAGTTGGTTGGCACATACTGGCATGAAGCAATGCTCTTCCATCATACTCCACTATTGCGAAAACTTCATGAGCTCCTGCTCATGAGCTTCCCAGCATCGCTATTGAAATCCACCTAGACCCCAAACAGTTCTCTGGAGCTCTCCATCTTCTCCACTACTTTGTTGTTGTTGCTGCTGCATATTCCCTGCTTATGGTAGGTTTCCCTCTGTTCAGATTCCTCCCGCTGACAGTTTCTTGCATTGAACTCAACATCATCCTTCTAATTTCTTCAATTACCTCATCCAGTTGCTCAACTGGTTGGCTCTCCTCTTCATGAAACCTCTTCTGTTGCACTTCCTCCTTGTAAATGGGTAGATCAATAGGATCTCCCATGTTTTCTTCCTCATCTCTTGTGGTTTTGACTTGCCACTCTGCTATAGACTCCAATTCTACAGTCTCTTCACTGAGCTTCTACTCAGCTTCTCCCTTTGACAACTTTGCTTCTACCTTTTCTCCTGCTGGTGTATTTCCAGCTTCCTCCAGCTGCTCCTTGGGCTCGTATCCTTCCCATGTCTCCAACCTAATCTGTTGGATGTGCATGCTCTGCACTGTCACCCTTTTCACTAGGGCTTCAAATTCTTTACACAGACTAGAAAAATCTATGACGTCTACTTCCTCTCCTGCTGCAAGCTCCAATGTTGCAGTCATCTCTTTTCCATCTTCCTGGCTGAAAATTTTGAGCCATTCTTCTGAATTCTCATCTGCTTCACTGGGGAAAACATCAATGTCTGATCCATGTTCTCCTCTTCCTCCATGAAAGTCATTGTTGGCTGTCCTTTTTCACCAGTTGCATCTGCAACACATGTGTTGGCCTCTATTGGGTTGCTTGGTAGGAGTACCTCAATTCCTCCAATGATTAGAATGCATCTTTGATCCTTCTCTATTAGCTCTCCTTGCTGATATGAACTCACCCCTGAGCTCATCTTCTCTCCCTTACCCTCCTGGAAAATTGGGATTTCTTCTATGCCCTCCTGGAAATCTATGAGATCCTCCAATGATCTCATATCATTGCCCACCTAGAAAATTGGAAGTTCCTCACTACCCACTTGGTAGTTTCTGAGATCACCCAGTGATCTCTTCTCCTTGTCATCACTGATATTTCTCCCAGCTTCTATCTCACATATGTGAACCACTTCCCCTATGTCTTTGAGTCCCTCAACATACCTCAGCCATATTCTCAACAACTATCACTGTCCTCTAGCCAACAAATTTTGAATCGGCCATTTCACCTTCCTCTTCATGGGCCACTCATATACCCAATGTGCTTTCTCATTCTTCTTCATTTGAAATGAAAGCTTCTCCATTCTCGCCCTCACCTCAATAATTTATTTTTCCATCTCGACTTTTCTCTTCTGTTGGCGGTCTCTGTCTTGACCACGCTTATGGCCTTCAGTATCCATCCTTCCCTCAAGAACACACTGGTTCATCTAGCTCATCCCACCTGGCTGTCGAATGTTTGTTACCTACATGTAAATAGATCTCCACACACAAAGCATCAACACTTTGTCTTCCTCTTCTCTTTTGCCTGAAATATATAGACGAAAATTCTTGCTCTAATACCACTTGATGGTGTGCATTAGATTATATTCTTTCTAATTTCACCTCCCTCTGCCTGCAACCTACAGATAGAAAGTGGTTCTAATACCACTTGATGGTGTGTATCAGAGTATATTCTTTCTAACTTCTCCTCCCTCTGCCTGGAGCCTATAGACATAAAGTGGCTCTGATACCACTTGATGGTGTGTATTAGAGTATATTCTTTCTAACTTTGCCTCCCTCTGCCTGTAGCCTACAGACAGAAAGTGGCTCTGATACCACTTGATGGTGTGTATTAGAGTATATTCTTTCTGACTTCGCCTCCCTCTACCTACAACCTACAGACAGAAAGTGGCTATGATACCACTTAATGCAGACCCCCTACCTCAGCAGGGTCTGCAACATTCCAATCTCTAGATTGTTCTCCTTCCTGAGTCGAAATAGCTCTTTGGGCTCCTGCTTGAACCCTTTGAACGAATCCACAGGTCCTCTTTGTCCCTAACGCAGGCTTTGAGAAGCCCTACGTGCACATCACCTTTTCGATGCTCCTCTTCTTTCTGAACCATCACCCCAACACGGCACTAGATCATTTCATGATCATCCCCTTTCTCTCTCATGACCCTGGGCTATGACCCAAGGCTTTAGGTTGCAAGCCTTTCGTGTTTCAGGATTTTTGCGTGCGACCTCTCCCCGAATCCTTGTCCTCTTAAATGTTGAACCCCGAAATGGGGCCTAGCTCCATAGCTAGCTCCTCCCCTATCTTTAGTGCATGACCCTTCCTTCATGCGACCACGATGCTATGAACATGGCCTACACCCCAAAGGTTATTTCTCATTTTGATATTTCGTGGGTGTGGGTGCACTGTAAACCCAACACTCCAATCCATGAAACCTTGAATCTCGATCCTTCTCCAAACCAAATCTAAAGGTCCTGCATCCTCCTCGATTGATGGCCATGATCATTTTGTGGTTTCGCGAGTCAGGACTTCACGTCTCACGACTCCTCCTTCCTTCGAGATCCCGGATCTTGAAATGTCGAAAAGGGATTAATCAAGCTCTGGCCCTTCCCTTCAACTTTTTTTCCATGTGACCCTGTCCTATGATCTGGGGGAAACCCTTTAGGTGAATCACGTTTCACGAGATTGGAACGCGTCCAAACCTTCCTCCTCGAAAACCTGGTATCCAAATTCCTAAAATATCGAAAAGAGCCTAGTGAGCACTATATCTTTTCGTGGTCCTCCCCATATGACCACTCTCCATAAACCTAGGCTCAACTCCTCTGAGCGCTTCAACTTTCATGATTCAAGGAATCATGATGTAGTACTCCTCCTTTCCCTTTTAAATCCCCGAAACCCGGAGACCTGATAACATCCGGATCTATGGTCCAGATCCTCCACTTGATCAACGACCAAGATTAAATCCCAGGGATTTTCTTTCGAGGTTTTTGGCAGAGTCTTCACCTCCCAACTCCCAGTGACCAAACTCCCGGAGGCTTTCAAATCTCTGCCACCTATCACCCCAGACCCAACGACTAGAGTGATTTCACGACTTCGGCGATTATGAATCCTTGTGCTTACCTTCTCCTCTACATTCCCAAAGCCTGAAACCCAGATGGTTACTGGATATTTGACACCTATCCTTCCACAATAGACGGCCCTGATTCCTTTTGCGACTTTGAGTTTCGCTAAGTCTAAAGACTCCTCCTCCAGTCCTTCGATACCTGATTCCATGAAATACGTGGATCTCCACCGCGTGTCCTCGCGACGATGGATGATCACGATGTGTTTTCAAGACTTTGTCGATTCCTCTCTCCTCTGCTTATACAATTGTTAAACCTCGTGTGCCTTCTCATGGATCTGATGGCTATCGCCCCTTTGTGCGAGATTCGACAGTTGTCAGCTAATCTCCTACGCACTTCTCCTACGTTGTCTGTACATGCACTCCAACGATCCAGATCTTGTCTCTCCTACTAATCTGACGGTAGTTGTTGCTCCTCCTAAGCTTATGCCTCTTCTTTCCCTAGGAATATTTATGCGTTTGAAGGTCTCAACCTTCGATGCTTGTCTTTGACCTTTCCAAAGGTTCTATCCCTTCTGAGCTTCGTCCTCTCAGAGATTTACTCTTGCGCACACCTTGCGTTCAAGAATCTCGAATAACTCAGATTCGAGAAGTTTTCTTGAAAAGAAAACTTCTTACACCCACTTGGCATTCTCCCTTGTTGTTCCTTCAAAACTTGGCCACTTTTGGACTCTATGCACTCCTTGCACACATTTGATATCCTCCTCAAGCTTCAATTACTCATACCTCAAAATATCTCTATCTCTTCCACCCTTTCGAAGAGATGAAAGTGCCCTCCTAACAACTTTCTGCTCAAGCATGCCTTATTGAGCCGACAGAGTGTTCAACAACTTTGTTCCTCCCAAACTCGATAAATATTTCTTACTGTGCACTTCCTTGCACTTCTACAGATGAAGATTCAACACTATCCCTCTTAAGCTTTCCTGAGGTTGTCTCACCTCTGTCAATGCACACCTTGCGAACTATGTGCACTCCTTACACTCTGAAAATCCAAGACGGGAAGAAATTGAAACTTATGCAATGCTTCACCAGTTATGCATTTAAAACATGAAATGCATAAAAACATATAAACACCAAACACACAGTATGCAGGAAAATCTGCTTTTTGTATTAATAAGAATGCCTGTATAGAGGTTACAAAAACTCAGACTGCAACAAAGTCTCATCTCTCCTCTCTTCTCTTCTCTTTGTCCCTACTAGTTCTAATGAATATAGATACAAAAGGGGGCTCCTCAAACTCTTCCCTCCATATCACCTACTCTCATTTATTACATTGAATGGATATTCAATGGTTGTCTAGTCTGAATTGGATCTAGACCTTCAGCCTGCTGTCAGCCATTAAAGGCGACTCTAACTACTGCTCAAATGCATGGCTTTGGCTCTACTAGCCTTACAATCATTTAATTCAAATTCAAATTTTGGAAAAATGAGAGGGCTACGCCTCCCTCCTTCATTGAATGCGCGTTGAAATGTGTTGGTTGGTTGGCACATGCTAACATGAAGTGATGCTCCTGCATCACTTATATTATGGACATCGTCTATTTCATGATGCCTTTTCCATTGATGGACTGGAGTTGGACTCCAAATAGTGTCGAAACCATACATATTTACCATTCGAAGCTTTTGGAAGAATAGGAAAAAGACTTCTTTTATGAGATATGCAACTGGGTAGTGGTGCCAATGCACACTACCATATATGGCTAACCACCTCCCAGAATCTCTAACAAAATTGTGAATAACCTGGGCAGAATAACAAACTGGTATATCGAGGAACACTTCTCCTATATTAGGTTTTTTGGCTATTCATTTCCTCCATATGCTCTGTCACAATTTTTACCAGACCAACTAGTGTGCCGAGAGGTTGCATGACAAATGGTGCTCGGTGGGATTAGTGAGGAGCTCAAAACAGTACAGAAAAAGGTATGTCCCTCTTTTCCCCTACACATTGGTACATTCTCCCTACTGGATTTCGATCACTCTAAAGTAGAGGCCATGTCTTTGGAAGAAATAAGGTTGGTCATCATTGAATTCAAAAATCATGACCCGCATAAGGTCTTGGGTAATCACATGGCCAGTTGCAATTTGAAAAGGTATGAACACGAAGATTCCCCTCAAGACGAGATTTTCTAAGGAGCGAGATCCTATCCGTAGGTATTGTGTCGAGTTCGAGCTCTATCACCCGATCAAATGGTTTAGCTTTACGACTTCTAGAGGCATTGAAGAAGTATCTTCCCTAAAGTGTTACAAGGAGGAACCCCGATGTCTACAGCTGCACAGCAAACGGAGACCCGAGGCTCAAAAACAGTAATATCCAGCTGACAAGAAAATTGGGAAAGCTTGGAGAAGACTGAGGTGTCGACTCAGAAATAATATATCCCATCGACAAATGTATCAAGTGAACAAGCCAAAGATCAAGTAGAAACATTAACAAAAGAGGGAGAGGAAGGACCACCATTTTCACCAGATAAATCAACAACCAATGCAGCCGGAAATAGTCATCCATCGAAATCGGCAGCCCGATCTAGTTCATCACACTGTTACAATTCACCAAAGGGAATCCAAATGCAGAGGTAATATTCATAGAGGACCTAACACCAATTTCGATTGAAGAGTTACCTCCTTCCAATTTCGTTTTTAGTAAGAAAAGGAAGGTTGTGGTAAAGAGAGAAATGCACCTAAAGGAAGGTTCAGCTGTCAAAAGACACAGAGTACTAATTTATGGATAGGCCTTGGAGGATGTATACTTTGTTGAAGAAGTAGCAAGATCACTAGGGGCTTTTGCAACAGCTAACCCGTTTTCAGTCGAAAATTTAAAAGAACGACTGAAATAAAAAGATCTGCAAATAAGTCAATTGTAGGATCAAATGAAGAATGTAGAAAATAATTTCTAGAGCGAGGTCAACAAGGGCTTCAATCATATTAGAGCCAGTGACAAATAGAAAATCCAATAGCTCAAGTCCATCCTCAAGGAGATGCACAGAAATATACAGGTGAGCCAAGGACAGGCCACCCAACAGGATGAGTTGGTAAGGCAACTACAAGACAAAGTAAACTCTCCTGAAAACATGATTGTAGATATAACAGTGTTCCAAGCTCATGCGTTGGAAGTGAGAAACGAACTGGAAGCAACACAACAAATCCTTCTCACTAAGGTTGAAACTATCCAAGATCATTTTCGGGTGATAGATCAAGCATTAAATAACATTTGTTTAAGAGAGAGAAGTTATTTATGCCTAGACTGCCTTCTAAGAAGCAGTTGTGTCGTCAGCAAAAGAAGGAGTAGCTAGGGCTTCCACATTGTTCGTTTCAGAACAGACCAGAGGTGACATAATACTAAAGACTTGGGAATCTAGCATAGCTAAAAGTAGGAAAATGGATAAGGAAGTGAAAGAGTTTTGTGAAGAGGCTTTCCACTCGCTAAACAAAGAATCATTAGGCCTTGATAAAGAAGATATCTTTGGAGTATTGGGACAGATTGACATAAAAAAACATCAACTTGACATTAAGACAAATATGGAAGAGGCTCAGGCCGAAATCTCACAGATAAAATAGATTGATATCATTCAAATAAATAGATGGCTAGTGAATCCTAGTCTGTAATTACAGTCTGTAGCTTTAGAAGATAGATTAATGGAAGAAAGATTACCTCAATTGGAAAAGAAATTATATATTTTTGAGGTTAATAATTTAACAGAGCCCTCCAAGATGGTGGTGTAATTTGTAAGAAAATGCATCAAATGTATTGAGAAAGGAAAAGGTAGCACCGCTGGAAGAAAATGAGATGACTTGTGTACACTATCCATTTCGGATCTGGAGAAGTAGAGAGAAAAACGCCTGTGCCAGCATAATGAGGAGACTGACAGAAAAGATGCAAGTGAAGCGTTTCGCATTTTACATTTTGTAATTTTTACTATTTTAGACATAAGGGAAATTCCAACCGTTTAAGGTTGAGAACCTTTTTTTATAAATATAACTTTCTAAGGTTAATCACGGGTTGCTTATTGTCGTATTGTAACTGAGAAAACTCATTTTTGTGAGTATTAATACAATTGCAGATAGGGATTCCAAATTTTGTGTTGTTTAAGTTATGTGCCCTCGTTGTGTTTCATGTCTTTTGTTCTCTTTAAGTCATTCCTAAACAAATGAATGATTAAAATTTAGTACAACAACTACTATGTTTATGTTTCATTAGTATTTAATTAGCAAGGAGTTTTTCCTCTGTATTTGCTATCAACAAATACAAGACTTTCCTGTTATTTGGATTATTGCATCTTATATTCTTTCAGGAGTGCATTCTACATTTCCTTCTACTATAAACAAGGTAAGACTCTTCTTCCATTGATGCCTTAGTTTGTTTAATAGTTTTGTAATTATCTTCTCCTCTTTTAATTTGATAAATTGACTTAGACGACGAAATATGGCCTATGTTCTGTTCAGATATTAATTTCGTTTGAAGATTCAACTCTTACACAACTAACGGAAGAAAAAGAACCCTTAAAAACAACTTTCCTTAATTTTTGATGCCTGACATTATTCTTTGAACCTTAAGTTTAATCTCAGGAACAACACATTGCATGATTGGCTTTGTGAATGTTAATACACATTTTGACATTTTTTTTCTTTATCCCTCCTACCATATATGATTCACCTTAATTTTTCTGTCACATTATTCCTGATATGCATTGTATCAAACAAATGAGTTATTTTTAGCTCCTCATATTAGGGCACCCTCATGAATTGAGTGGGATAACATTTCATTCCTCGTGGAAACCCATTCTTAATACCTTCATGATGGTTGTTGTAAGACGAAGCATAAAATAAATCATAGCAATAATTATCAAATACAGTAAAATAAATTCAATAATTAAAAAAAAAAAATCAAAACAATATTATGCATACAATACATAAATAAATTGTGTACCTTGACTATTTATGTTATATTCCAACCTCCATTGGTGAGCTTTCATTCTTTGTGGTTTTAATCCAATCTATTCTTTCCAATTTAAAAGATGTTTTTCAATAGTATGACACCTATGGTTATTAGGGAGAAAGTGCCTTTACTCATCTAACACCATCTTTCCTAAACTTTTTGAATGACTATACTTCATCTTAACACCACAAACTAGACATGAAAACTTACCCTTCATTTGAAGACCTACAACAAATGGATTAATGTCAATTATACAATGGGATTATTTTAAAACATGCATGTTTTATTTATATAATTATATAATATTAAAGTGCAATAGAATGTTACATACCACAAATATGTATTACTCCTGGGGCATCATGAATTGTCCATACAAGTATTCCATGAAATTGAAATTTCTTCTCCCCGATTGGATTACAGATGTCATACATAGTGATGTCGGACCATAACTTTAGTATCTTGTCGATAAGAGGCTTGATATATGCATTCATATATTTAACTTGGTACTTACCTAATTTTTTGAAATTACACAAAATTAATACCATGATATGTATATTATATAAGTAAATAAATAAATAAAAGATATCCTGCAAAAAAAGAAACAAATGAAAATGTTACATTCAAAAAATGAATGTAAACAAATACCTAGAACAATCATCATCAACATGATGTGCTCCCTCTTTATTGACATACAAGGAGGAATTTTATTGTTTATAACAAAAATAGGCCACACTGAGTAAATAGACTTAATATCTCCAAATGGATTAACACCGTCAGCTGCCAATGAAAGCCTAATATTATGATGTTTATCTTTAAATTCTACCCATTTTTCCTCAATTTCCCTAAATGCATAACCATCTGTAGGAATTCTAAGAACACCTGTTGTAGGAAAATCTGCCTGCGGACAAGTAGATCGACCTCTAAGGCTTGACCTTAACCCTAGACCAAAAAATGTTTATCATGGACACTGACTTCCTTTCAAATCTATCTAAGCCTAATGCATGAGAAGGAAGGATGATAGAAGTACCTTTTAACCGACGTTTGTCCCTGCACGCTCCGAGTTGCGCTCCAATCCTTTTGCTCCTCGATGAGGTCTGTGGACAAAACAAGATACAACCACTTCCTACTCTACTGACATTAGCTTGAAAACAGATCTATCACTGAATGATAAGTTCATGTAACATCAAACACAAACTTGAAAGGAACAAGCCAAGCAGTCTCTTGAGAACACCATCTAGCACTTCTTAGAGTCGCCCTTGAACACGACACTTTGCCATCCGCCCATATCATAATCCGTTGAACCTCTGCACTGAGCCAATCTTTGAGTTTCCTTTCACTCCCTTGGGTCACCCGACGCAAGTCATAGTATCCATTGCACAATTTTGGTCCATGCCACGTTTTGTTGTTGTGCCTCAGTGTTCAAGGGAAGTATCTCCCTCGACGAGTCTATCCCTGTCGAATCCAACACATTATCCAGGAATTAGACTTAGAAACCAGTTAGTACTTTGGGACCTACATGCCTCAATGGCAGGCCTCCTCACATTCGACAGTGGGTTTACATTATTGACCCCTGATCGAATGATTCCACAAGTGTTCGACCTCAGCTCATCTATTCACATTCACTGGAATGTACTAAGGTACCTTGGGAATCATCGACATTAATGGTGATCTCCCTCGCACTTGTTAATGGTTTACCTCATTGACCGGTAATCAAGTGGATTCTGCCATGTTCGTCGTCAAGACATCCATTCACATGGTCAGATTCGTACCACATTGGGATTGGTATGAAGACCCTCGGTTGAGCCATCACTTTGATATATGCTTCACCCAGGTTGCGAAGGAGTTCTATTGGACACACATGCACTGCTACATAGATCCACTTTGTATTGGTCGTGGCTATGTCTTATCTTCTCATAGATCCACTGTGTATTCTTCATGGCTACGATCAGTTTGAGTCACTACCGTATAGATCCACATTGTATCTTTGGTGGCTATACCCCTGTTTGTCAATACAATTATGGATCCGCAGTGTATTTTATGGTGGCCATACCTTACAAGTCTCGATCTCCCAAGCATAGGTATGCCTGCCTTGGGTTTTGAAATAGGTCATGATATTGGTTGGATGTTTGTGTGTAGCTTCCGTCAGGTTCTCCGAGTCTAAACCCTTGTTGAAAGTCTACAAGGTACTTCAGCCATTAGTCCGCATCTTCTGAATTCATAGTTTGGGGGGCATTCTGTTACACCTCAAAATCACTCAACTGGATAAGTGTCGCATATGCCTCTCACTTGTCGCAAGTGTCGCAAACGTTGTTGGATCATCCTATCACAATGACGACACTAAAGGGGTACTTAAAACATCTCGAGTACTTGGTTTGAAGGAAGAAACTGGTTCACTGAAGACAAACATCTCTTAACACCTAAGAGGGCTTCTCAATCAAGAGTTTGGAAGGGGAACGCTCCTCTAAAACTACCTGAGGAGCGCTGGCGCCCCTCTACCATGCTTCAGAAGTGTTGTAGCGCTTCTCCACCCCTTTTCAGAAGCGCTACCCAGATTTGAAGTGTTGGCGCTTCCCTTGACCTTCTCAGGAGCGTTCTAGCGCTCTGATACCCCTTCTGAGGGAGCGCTCTCCATTCTAGGTAAGTTGTTAGCCCGGTGAGAAGAATAAGGGGAGAATCATTCGAGTTTGGGAGGTGGTTGAACTCGAATTCTTGGTTCTATCAAAAGATCTCTAATCCTAGGAAGAAGTTCCCAACTGATCCTAAACATAACTCAAGTGGTTAGGCCCTTCCCAACCTATATAAGCAAGCTCTATGGTGATGAAGAGGAGGAAGAAAACCAGAGATTCTGGGTTCGATCCCCAGTGGAGTCGCCAGTTTCTGTTGTAGGAAAATCTGCCTGCGGACAAGTAGATCGACCTCTAAGGCTTGACCTTAACCCTAGATAGAAAAATGCTTATCATGGACACTAACTTCCTTTCAAATCTATCTAAGCTTAATGCATGAGAAGGAAGGATGATAGAAGTACATTTTAACTGACGTTTGTCCCTGCACGCTCCGAGTTGCGCTCCAATCCTTTTGCTCCTCGATGAGGTCTGTGGACAAAACAAGATACGACCACTTCCTACTCTAGTGACATTAGCTTGAAAACAGATCTATCACTGAATGATAAGTTCATGTAACATCAAACACAAACTAGAAAGAAACAGGCCAAGCTTGTCATATTAATGAGAATGACGATAACAATGCTTACAATCATAGATGCGAGTGTGGCAGCTTCATCAAGTCCTCTTCGTCTAACCCTTGCCTAAAAGATCCACAACCTGGATGACAACAGCTTCAATGATTGCTCTCCTTTGGCTGACTGCAAGTTTCCTCCAATATCATAAGTTCCACATGCTCAATTCTTCCTCCTCTTCATCACCATAGAGCTTGCTTATATAGGTTGGGAAGGGCCTAACCACTTGAGTTATGTTTAGGATCAGTTGGGAACTTATTCCTAGGATCAGAGATCTTTTGATAGAACCAAGAATTCGAGTTCAACCACCTCCCAAACTCGAATGATTCTCCCCTTATTCTTCTCACCGGGATAACAACTTACCCAGAATGGAGAGCGCTCCCTCAAAAGGGGTATCAGAGCACTAGAACACTCCTGAGAAGGTCAAGGGAAGTGCCAGCACTTCAAATCTGGGTAGCGCTTCTGCAAAGGGGTGGAGAAGCGCTACAACACTTCTGAAGCATGGTAGAGGGGTGCCAACGCTCCTCAGGTATTTTTAGAGGAGCGTTCCCCTTCCAAACTCTTGATTGAGAAGCCCTCTTAGGTGTTAAGAGATGTTTGTCTTCAGTGAACCAGTTTCTTCCTTCAAACTAAGTACATGAGATGTTTTAAGTACCCCTTTAGTGTTGTCATTGTGATAGGATGATCCAACAACGTTTGCGACACTTGTGACAAGTGAGAGGCATATGCGACACTTATCCAGTTGAGTGATTTTGAGGTGTAACAACACCATCTCGACTTATGTTTTGTGCATGGTAATCCATAAATTTTGCTATGCTTTCACACCTAAACAAATGCTACAAACGTGGAATTATGGGAATATGACAAAGAACCTTTCAAAGCACCCTATTTGTTACTTGATCGGTTTTATATCTACTGACATGACATTGCAGACATTCTATTTTTGACAAATGTTGGCCATAATATATAATATGATCATTAGGACATGTATATATAGTTTTATACTCCATTCAAATGTCTTTCATAATGGGATGTAAATCTCGATATGTGTGAGGTAACATATTTGACGATGGTCACATAAATTCACCTATCAATCTACAACATAAAAAATAGCTAGTTAATATAAATAATATTAATCATAAATATTGCATTCTTATTTTACACATTAATTAACATTTAAAAAGAAAAGATAAAAAAATCAACCTTTATGTAAATGTGATGAAACATATTACATACCTTAGGATCTGTGTCATACAAGTGTTCGACAAATGATTTATAACCTTTAAGTTCACCAACAACAATGTAGCAAAGAGAATATTTTCTCTTGAGCCTTTATAAAGTCATTTATTTTCCTTTTATATCAAAGGTTCATCATAAATACCAGCATTGTCCCCATATCAATCCCACTAAGAGAAAAAGTATTGGATCATTTGATTTGTCCCATCATCTTCAACTATGTTATTATTTTCATCTTCTTTCATGGGATCATTAACTTGATCTTCAGTATTCGCTTCATGTTCCTCATCTTGTACAACATCATTTATACTACTACTTGGTGCATTTTGCATAAAGTTAGGGGGGGATTCTAACTTTATAATTACAAACAATCATGCAAAATTAGTGTGTATAACAAATATTAAAACAATATAAAATTTTATAAATACATTCAATATAAATCCAGATAATGATCAATATATAGCTAATTACCACCAGGAAATATTCATTCAATCCCCTGTCAATGTGCCCATATCTCCTACAATGTATTTTAGTTGTTCCTATAAAAATTCTTACATGATGTGAAGTACAACATCTTTTGCAAGGGAAATAACATTTATTGTCACCCTCTTTACTTTTTTTCCCACCTCTAGTATTTTCTGACATTCTTCCCCACAAAAAAACAGTGATGATTATCTTACAAAATTGAGTGGTTTAATAGATTACCTATTATATTTTTCTAATGCAATTGACATATGAAAATAAATATGTTTTTTGCTTGACAAGAACACCTTATACCTTTTCTGAATTGTCGTCGTTATAGAAAAATTGTCACAACATCTCTAAAATCCTACATATTTATTATTTTTTGTCTATTGGAATTTCAACGACAGTTGACCAAGTCAATGTTGACTTAGTCAAATGGTGGGTGACCGTTTGAAGAGATAAACGACTAGCCCTCCTATCGTTAGTAGTGAGATTAAACTAGAGATATCATCAGTATTGAGACTAAGATAGAGATATCATCAGTATTGAGACGAATATAGAGTAATCATTGAAATTGAGATGAATCGAGAGGTTTCCGTAGAAAGTCCGACAAATGTGGGCAGGATTGCAAAAAAATTGAAAATTTTTAATATTTATCTTGTATTTTTCGATAGTACAACCAATTTTTTCTGTACCATTGGAATTTTTTCAATATGTAGTAGTGTACCGTTTCAATGTGTATTTTCGAGGTATTGCGATCATAGATCAAAGGGATTTCACCATAGGGGTTGAAGATGATGTTGATGATATCCAATTTGGTCCTATTATCTCACTTTGTGCCTACTGATATGTCTCTTTTTCTTGTTGTGTGTCAAATGTCGGCATAGGTCCTACTGATTTCCTCATCCATTTCTCACTCTGTCTCCCTTTGTTTGTCACATCAGCTCCTGTCTTAGATTCTCTACACATGATGACTGCTACTTTGGTTCCTTCCTCACATATCTCTACTGATATACTTTTTATGTTATGATTCAAGCTCTAGTTTTCATTCCCTCTTGCCTGCCACTATACAAGTAATTGAGGAAAGTATTGTTTTGCATGATCCAGTGCTCTACAATACGTGTAGGTTGTACAAGAATTTGGGCAATCATGAGCTAAGTGTCTCGGTTGATTACAATTGTAGAAAATTATTGGGCCTCTACCTCCTCTACCAAAACTTCCTCTTCCTCGACCTCTTCAAACCCTCCTCGGCTTCCTGGACTAGATCCTCTTTGATTATTACATTGTGGACCACCTCCTTTTGTCATAGCATTTTCCTCTTGAATTCTATACATATATGAAGTGTGCTCTCTCATAAAATCGAATGCACAACAATGCTTCTCTTCATTCCCTACTGACTTGAAAAACTTACAAAATAAATTCCTTGGCATACTCTGGTATTTCTGCAACAATGGAAAATTGTGGGGATGATTTCTCCATTTATTACATATTTTGCAGTACTCCCCTCCTAGTAATGGGTTTGATTCTCTAGTTTCCAAATATTGTGTAAAGGTTGGAAATTCATCCTTATGATGGCCCTCAGTCCTACACTTGACACACCAAACTTGTTCTCTCTTCTTCTTTCATTTTCATCAGTTCTTCCAATTGAATTATTAAGGTGGTGTTGACGATTTCAACTTCACCTGACAACAGCAAGGGATACTCCCCGGCATGCGGTCCCAACTAGGCTATGCACCATTTAAATTAGGATTCACATATGGAATTTGTCTCAACTGCCATTTATTGTTGTCTTTTGGTTTTCTTACCAGTTACAGTCTGGTGTACCGATGAGGCATATGGATGGTGAAAATGGAATGAAAATATGTAGATGAATACTATGTATTCAAATATGACTAATCTATCACTAATCTATGCTAACTTATCCTAGCTAGGAGTACACTAGAGTAATCGATGAGTTATCAATGCGACCAAAAATCCTACACAACTTGTATATAGTTGATTGTAACAAAAGGGAAAGATTGGAGACAAGTGCATACAAATGTATATAATCAAATTAATATATATCACAACAAAGTATACTATAACAACCCATAAATCTCAAGGCATTGAAATATTCAAAAGAACATCAATAACTACAAAATGGAAAAGTTTGTATGAGAATCAATCTACAACAAAAAAACATTCTTATAGTCCATAGAAATAGTAATTATCTTAAATTGAAGTAGTTCAAAGCTTTGATACGTTTATACACAAAATTCCTTCTATAATCTGCTAGCCCTAAGGGATTTTCAATATTCATTAACAATGTATAATTTCTCGAAAACGTTCTTTGGTATATACAATGCTTGAAAACCAAAAAGTCCTTATCAAATGAGCTTCTACCCTATTTTATACAAAAAATAGTAGCTCGCATGCATCTCTTTGTTTTATTCTTGAAGAGGTAGTTACAAAATGGTTTATCTTCTCTTCCCTAATGACAAGTGTGTAGAAAAAGATGAAATTAAGAGTAGTTAGGAAAAGGACAAAAAAAGGGTAGGTATCATGTCCTTTTCTTATAAACTTTTTCTTCGGAGGTAGGTCATCCAGACTTCTAACTAGTTGTAGAGTGATTCAATCGTCCAGTATGTCAGATTCTCTAATTTTGCATTATTCAGGGAAATACTATCATCGAGGGTGCTCATATCACTTTATAACTTTGTCATGAAAGCTTGCACCATCGTATCAAGCTTTACTGGCTATAGTAGATGTTGATCAATAAGGTCGGTTGATACAAAGGTAGATCCTTCAACTATTTGCTTCCTTCAATTTGTGTTGTCCTGAACTGCATTTACCATTTCTTTGGTTAGTAGGTTTTTTCCAAGTTCGTCTAACCTTGGGAGGCAGCCATTTTTTATTAGTTCCTGAGCAACCTTATGGATTCTGGAACATATTTCCATAGATTTAGTTACTTCTCGATCATGTATTTATCCTATCTGTTGGAAATGATCCAATGCATACAAGTCAGTCTTTCTCTCATATTTTGATAGACTATATAACTCAGGAGGTGCATCAAGATTTTCCTCTATTCATGTATCAATGTTAGCTATACCCTAACGAATAGTGTTGTAGTGTGCCAACTTCATTTGTATCTAGTTATTTTTGTCGATGATCATGGAAGTTGTATCTTGGAACAAGTGTATATTAGTGTACATGTTAATAATGGAACCTTCTAAGTCATTTATAACCTTCTCGGCGCTACCTTTGAAGTTGAGGAGGATTCTTTCATCGATATTTACTTGTTGAAGTCTTTCTTCTAGCTCCTTGATCCTTGCCTCCTTCTCTTCTTTTTGTTGTCATAGACTTTGTATATTTTCTATGGTTGCATCCATAAATGTAGAACCAGCCCTAGATGCCACTACAGGGTCTTCCCTGACATCTCCTATGACAAGGACTTGAGTAACCACTAATATAGGGGATCCTTCTGTCACTGGAAAGTTTTTTACACTTTCTTGCACAATTATATCATTTTTACTATCGTATGTGAAGTTTCTTAGATCTAATACTTCTATTGGTCAAAAAGGATCCCATGGCCCGAGGCCTAAACCAATGCTCGTTGTCTCTTCTTTTGTACCTGTGGTGGACATTCCTAGGATATCCAAGTCCATCAGGTGTGTTTCATACACTATGTTCTCTATATTCTTCCTTTATCTTTATTCTTCAGTAGCTTTATCCACTACTTCTTTTGTCGCCTTCTTTTCTAATTATGTTGCTACTCTTACCGCTTATGCCATCTTCTTTTCTTTTTTTGCAGTAGCTTTTTCTTCGGCCACAACTTTATCTTTTGCTTCATCTTCTTCTCTAGCCTTTTCTTTGTCGGCTTCAGTTTTTTGTTTCTTTTTAGTGTCGTTCTTCTTTTTTGGAACCTTCTCTTTGTCTCTTCTCTTTTTATCTAATAGCACTTACTCCTCCTCTTCAATGGAACCTAAATGAGTTGATATAGAGATTGAATAATGTATCCTGGCTTCCTCTTGTTCTACTTCTCTCTTGGTTGCTTCTCTTCTTATTTCTTCATTGGTAATCCTCCCCTTTGGATGACCATGCCTTTTGAAAATTACTTCATCATATGTCCTGGAATTTTGGTGCACTTGTTCTTCTTCCCAGAATTTAGTGGTGTATTCATATGAGAGCCTCATGTTGTTGAAGTGTTCTTTGATGATATTCTTAGGGTCGTTCCTCCTGAATATTTCCTCTCCAAAGTGGTAGGAAAGTAAGAATTCCACTTATGTTTGAGCTTGTTTGGTGTTCTCAAAGAAGTAGTTGTCGATGTATAAAGGTAGTGGAGGCCAAATTTATTTCTTTGATCTATGTAGAATTCCTATGACCCCATGTATGATAGTTTGATATGCTACCTCATGAAGCACAAGTTTGTCAGAAACAAATGAAGGAGTGGGTTGGGTGGTTTCATCACACCATATATTCTTATATAGGTACCATGATCCATTAAATACTAGTCCCTGATCCTTCTTATGAATGTTATGGCTTTGTCTGTCATACAAGGTGGGGTGGTGCAAAAGATAAATTCATATAAGGGAGCAAGGAAGTGTTCACAAATTATTTGATATTTTGTATGGTGTTTGTTCTCCCAAAGCACTTTGCAATAGATGTGGATTGCGATGTCGGTTGGAAACCGAATCCACCCCATATTTGGGTACCTATGGGTTGTACACATTATGTCCAAGAGGTATGAGGAAATATCGAAACTGGAAAATGTTCTTGGTTGTGCTTGCATAATTGCAGAGATGGCAACAATGAGATTTTCAGATAATATGTCTTCCTAGTTGAATGAAACCCCCACATCTACACAGAAATAAATTAGGGGTGTGTATGATATGGGGAAATGAGTTTCATCTAGCTCCCTGAATAAAATGCACAACATGGATACCATATATCGGTAGGGTCTCCTTAAATTAGTCGTGGGGTACCGACTCTTGGGCCCATACTTGTACTGCTTATCTGCCTTGTACCATCTAGGGAATAAATCTTTTGGTGTAAGTTCCAACTCACTGAGGAGTTGAATATCCAGTATTTTATTCCCAGCTTCAATATGATAACCTTTAGCCAAGTCATCAAGCCTAAATGAAGCTATAGGTTATTTTCTTTCATTACATACATATCGACTATTTATGTCTATGTTCTTCAAAATCCATGAAATGGCGTCTGCACAAAGGAAGATCATTGCATGTGTTGCCACCTTTAATATTCTTGAGTTTCTAATGTTATTGAATGCCTGCAATTAATCTGGATCTTTCGCTTCCACAGATAAGTTTGACTTCTTGAACATATAATAAACTTCTTCCCATTTTAAGGTCTCTCCATCCTTCTCTAGAAGTCTTAACGTATCATCATATATAGTCCCAACAATTCTTGCATGTATTGTTTATTAGGAGCTACTAGATGACTCATCGCTTGTTGCTTTTGTCATCGTCTTCTTTCAAAGTGACATGTTTGAACCTGAAAAAGGATAATTTTAGAGCATGTTATTTGAAATACAACAAAATGATCGAACAATTATAACAGTTACTGAAATTATCAAGACATAGAAATGCTTCTCTCTGAGGATCGAAAGGCGGGATATTAGGCTTCAAATTCAAAATTGGATATCAAGGGACTAAATTCTCTGATATATATCGGATAATTTGGTATTAATATTTCCGATAATAAGGTTAAAAGAGTGACAATCGAATAATTTAAGGACAAATCCTATGATCCCATCAAAGGAGTTAGTAAGAACTACTATGATGAGGTCGAAATCTTTGATCCCAACCTCTCTGATATGTCATTGGAAAGAACTGTCATTATTGTCGAAGAGGTAAAATAACTTAAAAGAAAATCCTCTGATCATATCGAAGGAGTTGAAAGTAAATCCTCTGATGTGATCGGAGGAGTTGTTTTCAAGCACTCTAAACTACGCGGAGGAGATATTTTTAAATTTTTTGAATGCATCAAAGAAGTTATTAATAACTTCTCCAATGTATTAAAAGAGTTAATTTGAAAGCCTTTAGTTTAGAGTTAGGAATTTTCAAGAAAATGGCAAGGTGATCCAGGGAAAAACCATGACAAGTTTAGAGGGATTTGAGGAAACCCTATAACCTTCTAGATCATGGTCTACATGCTAAGGGAAAGCTTTAGGTCTTGCAAGGCTCAGGTGTAAGGGTACAAAGAAGGTGTATCATGGTGAAGGAGGAAGGGTTCGACCAAGCATTCATTCCAAGGCAAGGAACAAGCTCTCAGAAGCGTAAGGTTGACAAATGTTGGTGAAAGTGGGGGTGTCCAAGAGTGAAGTGATGAGTGGGGAAAAATACTTTCAATCTAGGGAAATGGAGAAAGGAACAAGGAAAAAAACTAGAAATAAACAAATACCTAACCTTAAACTTAGAATAGAAGAGAGGTGAGGTGCTCTTACCTGGATTATTCCACCACATGGTGAATATGGATAGGTGAGATCTTCGAATGGAGTTCAACTTGGCATATTTAACATCAGGTTTCCTTTTACACTTGCAAATGTTTGGATGACATTAAGCCTAACCCTATTTCATTTATATATCCAAATGGTCATTTAAGGCATTAAATGCGGTGGTTGGGGTCAGTTTTCTAGAGGGCCAAAGAGGAAGCTCTCCGATAAGTTCAGAATCTGAGAGAGGAAATCTCCTGATGTGTTTGGAGGAGTTAAAGCTAACTCCTATGAACACATCGAAGGAGTTTCTCCTAACTCTTGTGATAACGTTGTGTATCATAGCATATGAAAAGGACCCTTTCGAACTTGTTTGAAGGAGTTTGAAGTAACTCCTCTGAACTGTTCAGAGGAGTTTGAAGTAACTCCTATGAACTGTTCGAAGGAGTTTGAAATAACTCAGTCGACTTCAAATTTGTATTGCAACACCAAGTATTGATGATGAATTTTGTTTTTCCATGTGAAACATGAGTTATCAAAAGAATCTTAAGATGGAGAGGGAGACTTATGAGGCTTTCTCTTTGGCTAAAAAGATAAGGGGATCCATTTTTAGGGAGGTAAACAAGATCAAATGAAAAATGGAGGGTTCTAGTGTCTATCACAACAAGTGGATAACTATGTCTGGACTTCATCCATCCCCTACGGGAGATGCTTCCAACTTCATTTCAATCTCCAAAGATTCAGGGTGTGACACAACCTTCTGTTGTATCAATTGGCAGTGAATGTGTGGAAATAGTCCTAAAATAAACCATTCTTTGTGTTTTTTATCATGAATTTGAAATTTCAAACTATGCATCAAATATTTAAATATTTGATCATAGTCCCACACTGACTCAATCAGCACTTGTTTAACTTCCTTCAATTTTGTGATGTACTATGACTAAGACTTTGGTTTCTTGATATATTTCAATAATTCTTATCGAATTTATTTCAGTGTCCTTGCTTGACTTACTGGTGTCATACTCTGAAGTTTCATGTACTATACTAATGTGCGCCCTCTAAACGTTGTTTCCAATTGTGAAATATTTGTGGCCTCACCGTGAACATTCTTCACAACCCAAATTGTCTCACATACAAATAGATGTTATTCTAGGTCCTCCAACCCAACTTCCTAGAACTCAGGAATTATTAATGTGTTTTCTAACCCTGCCATGGTGTTTTGTGTAGTACCTCTACCTAGTGATGTTGGCTAAATCTGAATCAATGTATTGCTTCCACTACTTCGGCTCCTACTACTATATTTCCCTCCACTAACTATAAGTTCTTTTGAAAAATCCTCAAATGTTATCTTAGATCTAGGTGATGCACATGGGGTCATGGAATCGACACAATATCTAGCCTGAGTAGGACTTAATGGATCTTCTATTATAGGACTGAACTGAGAATCCTCTTACTCTCCTTCTGTGTGTGGTATTTCTTCAATATGGAATATTTCGTAGGGTTGTCTCCTCTTATACTCATTGTGTGACTCTCCTTCCTTATCCCTAATCTTCAACTTCTTGTATATTTTTCCACTATGCAGTACTCGAAACTCATCTTCTTCTTCTAGTATACCTTCCTCATTTCTCTGCATCCTTAGTTCCTCCCTTCCTTCTTCATTTTTTCCTACCTTCATACCAGTCATCCCCCAATTCCCTTATGTGCGCAAATCCCCTTAGTAATCAGAGTCCATCATCATCACACATTATTTACAAAACAACATTTTTATCCAGGTGCTCAATTCTCTCATAAACCTTCCACATGGGCCCTTAAATAAATCCATTTCTGCAACACTATATGATTGGGTACAATCTACTGCAAATTCAGTAAAAATAATCAGAAATTCACAAAAAAAATCTCATGAAAATTTTTGAACACATACCTTTGTAACCATTTTTCATTGCTCATCAGAGGGTTTCTATTCTCTCCTTGGGAAAATTTGTGTTCCTTCCTTTCCATCCATTGAACAATCTCTTTCTTAGTTGACCTCCAAAACATTCCCTCAATTACAGATTCTAGGTCCCGAAAATGATACCACTTGTTTGTGCACGGTTATAATACCATAGGTTCAGTTTACTCAACCAAAAAAACCCTTCAAATACCAGATCTTTCATCATCATTTGAATGCAAGTGAATTCTCACTCGAGGTATCTATTGGGGTTGCAAGAACCAAGTTTCTGCAGGGACGGAGGGATGTGAGGCTATCATCATAGTCATTACAATTTATCCACTTTGTGTTCAATATCTTTGTTCATACCCTTTGATTAGTTAACAAACTCTATTATGTAGAACTCTTATAAAATATATTGAAACAGAACTAACCCATTGTAACATTCATTATTGTTGTGCATCAATCAATTAGTAAACAAATCTATACTAATCATTCATAAACACAACATCCATGAATAATCACATCAACACAACACATAGAGACACAACTTTTAGCTTGGTTCACCCAGTCCTTGGGCTACGTCCACAACAGTTGGATTATTTTTTAATCTTTAGCTCACTCTTGGAAAGAGATATACATTGGTGTCAACATTAATTCTCTCATTTCCATCGTCGATGTGGTGTTGATGGGAAAAGAAATTACTGATAATGGTACAGAAATATCAAAATCACTCAGATATTCAATGACCTATTGAATTTCATTTGTGAAGTAACATCTTTCAGTGAAGAAGAATCTTAATCAACTACCACAGAAGAATAGTTGAAGATTCGCAAACCAATCATTCCTACATCAAACAAATAACATGTCGTATGGAAGAAAAAAGAATAGAAATCATATGGTTTGATTGCTACAATAGTAATCAAATAGGTGAGTTGTCATATTGTTGCCATTAATGACTCCTATAGTACTTTGAAGAGATTGAATGAATTGTATGGCACTCACTCAGAAATGGAACTCATAAAAACTTTGGTCAAGCTCTTAAACCTAGATTTGAATAATGATGACCCTATGGTTTTATATTTTGAAATTGAATCCATACTGCATGACATTGATGTCGCTAAGGTGAATATATAATTCCCTCTCACAACCTTCATTAATTCCCTCTACCTTACATATTCTCATTGTTGGATATATTACACACTCACCTAGAATTATTTTCCTAAGTTTGATAGTCCAATGTTGAGTATGTTTCCATAGATGAGAATATTTCCCTACAATATAGGGAAATCCTATTTAGTTTAGACTTAGTTACACTCAGTTATATTAGTGGAATTCACTCATGCATGGAAACCTAAGTTTTATAACCAGTAGTTGCATACATTTCCCTCACTTCCACACGTGTGATTTAGTTAATTTATGATTGCATAGATCAATAAACTAGGACTAGGTGGCATATTACTTCAGTTTTTGTTAGTGAGTCTCTATATATATCTATATCACTACTATGGAACATTAGTTACTCATGTAGCCTATATCTATTGTAAAGTATTCACTCATTGAGTGTGGAATACAGTTAATAGAAATTCTTTCATTCTTTTCTCCATTTTTTTGTCTTCTCTTCCCACCATTTGCAAGTTGTGTAAGTTTGATTGTTAGATAGATGTTTTGTGTAGGTATCTCAAAAAATATACATGGTGTCAAATCCCATGGGCATCTAGAAAGGATTGTCACCAACACCCTTTTGCAGGTACCGAAGATGGAACAAAGCAGCAGGAAAGATGGAATCTATGTTTTACTCACTGAAAATACTTATCACACCTCATAACTATTTGGAGTGGAATCCAAATATTCTACTTCTTCTCAGAAGTAGAGGTTTATACCAAATAACCATGGAAATGTAACTATATCCTAATTTCATTAATGATAAAAATGACTTTCTCAATAGACAAGATATTGCCATAGGATGTATATGCATGTCTATTTCTCCTGAACTTTTCCATCAATTATATGATTAATCATAAGACTGAACTCCAAACAAATTATAGACCAGATTGGAGTCTCTATTTGAGAATAAAGAAGATTGCATGAAAAAGTTTGAAAAGATAGAGTCAGTAGAAAATCCATTATAAGATCAATCCTCTCAGTTTGAAGAGCTTTCTACACAGGTATCTGCACAACTTTTTGTTCCATTCATTGAAGATGATGCCTACTCCATTTCATATTTGTTTTCTAAATTTCATATGAAATGTATCATCCATGCATATTAGGATCCACATGCAAAAAAAATACCATGCACCATTCACGCATCCCAAGAGCCACATGTAGAGACTCATATGCCTGCATCTTAGGAGGCAAAAAGGGGGTCACACACATCAGATTCAATTCTAACATTTTATGAGCATAATTTGCAGAAAAAAATTCAATATTTGAATTAATCTCAGAAAGATACCCAATTTCAAGGAACAAATCATCTAAAATGGAGTCCGAGAAGTGAAGTTATGAGCATTTTAAAATCAGCAAAATTTCAGTGTTGTTTTTTCTGAAAACGATTGCATGGTTTTCAAAGTTTCATCCAAACTTCATTTGCATATTCTTCATTACAAAAAAAAAAGTGGATATGTGTGGAAATCGCAATGGTGCATCTACTTCATCAAATATGTGGACATATACATCTTCAACGAGAGAAAACTTTTACAGTTGAGAGGTCTTTGTGGAGTGAAGGACACGATTGTTTAGCAACTACCTTTTGTTCTTTCTCATTTTTTTGTTTTTTTTTTATGCATTGTACCTTTAGGGGGGCAGTTTCCCATGAGGTTTTCCCTCTTTCCTCATTTTTTTCAGTGTCTCATTCTTATATTCATTGTACAATGGGTACAAACATGGTGTTATGGACCTAACCTCCATAATCACTCACATAGGTAGAATAATATGTTTTCTATGTAATAAAGGTCAATATTAATAAGTCCTAGTAATAAGGAAGAATAAGTCCAATGTAAGAAGACCTGATAGAAGCTTCCTCTTCTAGAAGATCCTCCTCTAGAATTTTATTTTGGTAGATAGATTTAGTATAAATAGGATTTGAGGGAATGAGAAGTCTTTTTCTTGAGAATTATTGTAAAAGATCATTGCTATGTTGGAGGTTAAACCCTTGAATAGGAAAGTGAACATTATTTCCTATCAATAAATGTATTACTTTGGTGTACTGGTTTCATATATTCTGGTGTTTCGATGTTATTATTTGCATTATTTATGTTTTCTTCTACTATAATAGATCTGGTACCTTACAAGTGGTATCAGATCACATTCCTTGGAAGAAATTTGTGGGTTATTTTTTTTCAGGCTAGAGATGTATTCCAGCGTCTTAAAGCTACAAAGATATGTCATTCAACATAAAAATACATGGTCGGGGAAGCATACACACATGAAATACAAGTGATCCTTAAGCGCACATTGTTGGCCACCCTTGTAACCCCTGTTGGTACCCCTTGAAGTGGTAGTGCATCAAACAACACCTGTATATAGATCGTCCTAGATATCATGAATCCCTACATAGATAAATCGATCGGTTGCATGACTATTGTAGTGCCACCGAGAAAAATACTTGAGAATATACTCTCTAGTACCTGGGTAATTGGGTAGTATGGTTAAGGGTACAATCTAGCCTCATTATTTGGTTCCCTAAGATATTGGGTCGACTAATACTATTATGTTGGGTATGTGTTATATTCTTTGCATGTGTGTGTGTGCGCACGCGTCAGATTCGACATTTGCGTCTCATGATCCCAACTAGATTCTCTCTTTGTTTCATGTGCATCAGGCACTTTCATGGGGGGGTCCTAGGGAGGGGCAGGTTTGGCCCCCTAGTTACACACAGCGTTTAATTATGCTCAGCATTGGGCGGTTTTTTCTATTTTAGCGGATTTTTCTATTTTTAGTGGTTTTCTAAGTTAATCTTGGATTAAGGGATTAGTGTTTTTCTAGCTATAGAATACCTAAAATATTGTATATATTGTATTTTGAATGGTGAAATTAATAAAATGAAGAATTGAAAGGTGTGGCACCAAGGAAGGCTAGTTTTCTCATGGTTAAGGGTTTCTATCAAACATCTTTGTGTACTATGTGTATGAGCCAGTGATTAATTTATGTTTTTCTTAAGAATCTATATGAATTTCTTTACTTCACAGGTTTAAAACTTACATGTGGTATCAGATCTCATTTTTGGCTTCAGGGGGACGCCTTTGTTGCTGAGGGTTAGGCTTGGTATTGATAGATAAATTTTATCTTGGGTCTGTGATAAACCTAGGTTTAGTGGGATCTTTTGCAATGTTGATTCGAGTGTAGAAAGAGGAATGGTGAGCTCTTCTAGAATCGAGATAGAGAAGTTCAATGGTAAAATATTTGAGCTATGGAAGATCAAGATGGAGTACCTTCTTGTAGACAAAGAACAATGGATCATTGTGGATCCTAGTACACAACCTATTGGCAGAAAGACTACTAGTACACAAACTACTAGTACACGACCTATTGGTATGTCGAAGGAAGATTGGGAGAAGTTGGATAAAAGAGAAAGGAGTATTATTCAACTCTGTCTAGAAAATTCGGTGTTGTTGAATGTCTTGAGAGAATCTACAACTAAGGAACTATGGGATAAGTTATGGAATTTGTATCAATCAAATTCTGTGGTAAACAAGTTGTTTCTCCAAAAGAAGTTGTATCATATTAGGATGGAAGGTGAAGATTCTATGACAGAACATCTAAATGCCTTCAATACTCTCGTAAGTCAACTTGTCTCTATTAATATTACTATTGCAGAAGAAGATAAGTGTAGTACTATGTTATGTTTTTTTACAGACTCTTAGGATAATCCATTTTTAGCAATTGATAGTTCCACTCAATCCACATTGAAGTATGAGGATGTAATTGCATCCTTGTTATCTTAAGAGATGAGGGAAAAAATCATGGATGGTTAGAGCACAAATGATTTATTTGTAAGAGGTCATACCCAATACAAGAATCCTGATAAGTCTTCGGGGGGGGGGAGGAGATCTAAATCTACAGGAATATCTAAGTCTCTAGGAAAATCTTTGAGGAAATGTTGGAAGTGTGGTAAAGAAGAGAATTATAACAAAGATTGCAAGTCTAAGAAGATTGATAAACCAAAGAGATCTGATAATGCCTCTTCCACAAAGGATAAAACCTCCACTAAAGAAGGAGGTGATGTTTACCTAGCATCTACAGGTACACATGCAGACCATGGTGTATGGTTGAAAGACTCATGTTCATCATATCATATGACTCCACATGGGTAGTTGTTTTGTGAATATGAAAAATACGATGGTGGTGATGTATTCCTAGGAGATGACTCAAAAGAAAAAATCATGGGACATGGGAGGGTTAAGTTGTTGCTAAAAGATGGAAGGATTAGAAATCTCCCTTGGGTTCTGCACATTCCAAAACTAACCAAGAGCCTAATATTTGTAAGCAAGTTGGATGATGTAGGTGTGGATATTGTATTGGGAAAGGGAAATTGCAAGATGCTACGAGGAGAAATGGTTTTGATGAGGGGAGTTTGGTGTGGAACTCTATACAAGTTTTTGGGAAGCACTTATACTAATGGTTGTAGGTGTGGACACTATATTGGGAAAGGGAAATTGCAAGATGGTACAAGGAGAAATGGTTTTGATGAGGGGATTTTGGTGTGGAACTATGTACAAGTTGTTGGGAAGCACTTATTATCCTTGTTGGGAAGCACTTATTGTCCCTGAGAAGAAAACACCAATATTATCCTTGGAAAGAAGACCATGTTGTGGCATCAAATACTAGGGCATATTGGAGAAAAGGGCCTTTGAACACTGTACAATAAAGGTATGGTTGAAGGTATGTCTAATTGCACTCTGGATTTTGATTTCTATGAACATTTCATATATGATAAACATAATCGAGTAATATTTCCATATGGTGCTACAAGAGCAAAGCGGATATTAGAGTTGATACACAGCGATGTGTTAGGACCTACACTTATCCCATCACTAGGTAAATCTATGTATTATGTTTCATTCATAGATGATTTCTCAAGGAACACATGGATTCATTTTCTTAGAAAGAAATATGAGGTATTTGATAAATTTCAAGAGCTTAAGGCTCTGGTAGAAAATTGAAAAGAGAAGAAAATAAAGGTATTGAGGACAGATAATGGTGGAGAATTCTGCAGAAATGAATTTGAAGTATAACAAGTATGGTATAGTAAGGCAGAAAACTACTCCATACACACCTGAGCAGAATGGAGTTGCAGAAAGGATGAACAGGACACTGATGGAAAAATCAAGGAGCATTCTTAGTGGTGTCAAGTTAGGATAGGATTTCTAGGCAGAGGCAGTCAGTACAACATGTTACCAGGTCAATAGATCACCCTCATTGGCGTTGGATGATAAAAATGCACACGAGGTATGGACTAGTAAGAAACCTTCTCTTGAACATCTCAGAGTGTTTGGTTGTGATGCTTATGTACATGTTCCAAAGGAAAATAGGAGTAAGTCAGATAATAAAGTTTAAAAGTGTATATTTATTGGTTATAAAGATGGTGTGAAAGGTTACAAGCTTTGGAACTCATAAACTAATTATATTGTTTACAGTCAGGATGTTGTTTTTAGTGAGGTGAAAGATGTTCCCAAATAGGAATTCCTACCAAGGCAAGAAGAACTTGAGAAAATAGAGTTTGAGTTGGATGATGCAAATTCTAAGTCAACTAAAGAAGATGAAGAAGAACCTCATAACCTAGTATTGAGGAGATTAGTGAGGGAAAGAAGGAAACCAGAAAGGTATAGTCCACCTGATTTTCATTCTAAGTTTTCTTTATCTATTATTGATTATGATCCCATAACTGTCAAGGAAGCAATGAATTCAAAGGATAGTAAACTATGGAATAAGGCCATGGTTGAAGAAATGGATGCCTTGGATAAGAATAAGGCATGGGATCTAGTTGATTTTCCAGCTGGAAGAAGGTATGTTGGTATCAAATGGTTGTTTAAGAAGAAGTTTAATGCGAAAGGAAAAGTGGAGAAATACAAAGCTCAATTAGTAGCAAAAGGTTATTCCCAGGTAGAGTGAATTGAATTTGGTGATATTTTTTCTCCTTTTTCCAAGTTAACTTCTATTAGATTTATTTTATCTATTGTTTTTGTTTTTGATCTTGAAGTGGAACAGATGGATGTGAAGACAACATTCCTACATGGGGATCTAGAAGAAGAAATCTACATGAAGCAGCCAGAAGATTTTGTAGTGGATGGAAAGAAAGAGATGGTTTGTAAGCTAAAGAAGTCACTATATGGTCTGAAGCAATCACCTAGAATGTGGTACCAAAAGTTTGACAAATACATCCTTGGATTGGAATTTGTTAGAAGCAGGGCTAATCACTGTGTATATTCCAAGCAGGTTGGTAATCACTTCATTTATGTAGTGTTGTATGTTGATGACATGTTGTTGGTAGGAAACAACATGGATGTTATCAAGGAGGTGAAATTGCAACTATCCTACAAATTTGACATGAAGTATCCCGGTGTTGCAAACATCATTCTGGGAATGGAGATTAAAAGAGATCGTGCAAATAGGAAACTCTGGATGAATCATAGAAAATATGTTAAGACAATACTGCAAAGGTTTAATATGCATGGAATTAAGACGATCAAGGTTCTTATTCCTATAGGTGTAAAGTTATATGTAGATCAGTGTCCCAAGACACAGGAAGAAGAACAACACATGTCCCATGTTTTGTATGCTAATGCAGTTGGAAGTTTCATGTATGCAATGGTTTGTACTAGACCGTACATTTCACATGAAGTGGGATTTTTGAGAAAGTATATGTCAAAACCAAGGAAGGAGCATTGGACATCAATAAAGAGGGTTTTCGGGTATTTGCATGGCACTACCAGTTATGGATTATGCTATCAAGGAAGACTAGGATTGGACAGACTATTGGACATACATGGGTTTGTTGATGCAGACTGGGCTGGAGATTTGGATCACAGAAGATCTACAAGTGGGTATCATTTTAACCTATTTAGAGAAGAAATCAATTGGATGAGAAAAAGGCACGCTGTAGTGGCACTCTCAATTACAAAATTTGAATACATGGCAGCCACTCATGTAAGAAAGGAAGCAGTATGGTTATAAAGATTATTTTCAAGTATTGGGTTGGTACAACAAGAAGTGAGATTAGATTTTGACATTCATGGTGCAATATTTCGAGAAAATAACCCTTCTTATCATTTGATGACAAAGCATATTGATGTTCAATATCTCTTTGTAAGAGACATGGTTGAATAAAATAAGGTGTTGATGGAAAAGGTTGACATTTTGAAGAATGTTATAGATTCATTGACAAAGTCTGTGAGCACAGAGAAGTTTTCCTGGTGTAGAGGAACAATGGGAATTGTTTCCCTGGATTGTTGACTATGGAATTATATGAACCCTTGTATGCAAAGAAAAAAACAAGTGGGAGAATGTTGGGTATGTGTTATATTATTTACATGTGTGTGTGTGTGGGCGCATCAGATTCAACAACAACGTCTGACAATCCCAACTAGATTTGCTCTTTGTCTCGCGTGCAATGATCGATTTGTTGAGGAGGTCCTATGGGGGGGGAAGGTTTGGCCCCCTCTATGCAAAGCATTCAGGTACACGCAACATTGGGTGGTTTTTGTTATTTTATTGGATTTTCTATTTTTAGCGGTTTTCTAAATTAATCCCATATTAAGGGATTAGGGTATTCGTAGCTACAGAATACCTAAAATATTCTATGTTGTATTGTGAATGGTGAAATTAATACAATGAAGAGTTGAAAGGTGTGATGCAGGAGCATCTCAAGTGAGCCAGCGCGGAGACAATCGGACAGCTGGAAAAGCACCCAGCACAAAATTTTGAAATATCTTGAACCATTAAGGAAACATCAAGTGGAGGCGCACTTGTATAATGTAAACAAACCTTGAGCGATTTGCTCTCATCCTTAGTAGGTAGAAGGCATTTATAGTAGTTAATGCAAGTAGATAGAATTGAATGTTAGATTAGACAATTTTAGAGCACAAGAGGGAAACGAGATATAGACACCCTCCTTGTGTATTGTAACATTATTATGAGAGCGTGAAGAGCATAGAAGAGAAGAAGAGAGTTGTGTAGCAGACTCCATGTATAGAAGTTCTGAATTAATACAAGAAATTTGTGATTCAGACTCATGGTGTTCATATATTCTTTGTGTATGCATCTTTGAATGTTATGCTCACGAATGTTTTGCTCTTTCTGTCATGCAATTTCTTTTATGCTATGTATGGATGATTTCTTGTTGAATGTTTGAAATCTGAGAGGAAAGAGGAGAGGAATGAGTTTCAATTGTTTCTCTATTTGAGAAAGAGTTCTTGCAAGGAGTGCAGTTGAATTGTCCACAAGGAGTGCGTCGACAAGGTGTTCAGGGGTTGTCTCTCAAAGCTCAGGAGAGATAGCTTTTGTTCTCATTTCCACAGAAGTGCAGTGGGCACAGGAGCCGTGCAAGGAGTGCACAGGCTGAGAGAAGTCTCAAGGTTGTGGACCTGAGTGAAATATTGAGGGACTGCTACTGCAGGTGTGCGCAAAGTTGAAGGTTTTCGACACTTGGAAGTGTTTGAAAGTATGCCACAAGGAGTGCGTGCAAAGGGGTTTTCTGAAAGACTTGGAGTTGGGAAAGTTTAGAAGGATTTGAACCTTCGAAGGAGTCAAAGGAAGGCATAGCGACATTGGACCACAGGAGGATGAGTTCTCAAAGAAAGAATGGATGGTTGGAATTCTCTGAAGAGAATTTGCGAAGTCTCGTGAGCCGTCAGATCTCACGGAGAAGCAGGGGAGATAAAGCGAGTATTCCCGAAAGGTTCTAAGCTTAGGAGGAGTAGGACCGTAGATCCAAGCCACAAGGGTCGTTGGATTTACACGTGGATTTCTATATTGGGTTTTCGTAGATTGAAATCTCGTAAACTTTGCAATGGGAATCGTGAAATCACGAATCGCGAAGTCCTGAAAATCTAAAAGATTTGTGTGGGCCATAGAGGAGTCAGCAAGTGGACAGGTGGTGCACTATTGACATGGAGTAAAACTCCGTTGATCATTTCGGATTTTTGGGGAGTGAAGTTTTGAATTCTTTGCATTAGGATTCGTGATATCGTGAAGTCCGAATTCCCAATGGAGTAAACGGGTGTTGAAAGGTCAACTTTGTGAGCGTGTCAAAATTTTGGAACATCGGGTTTCAGGAATCATGGGAACAAGTTTCTTGACACTGCGACCGCTGAAATCGCGATAGGGGAAAGTCCGAAAGAGAAAGAGGAAGGGTCAGCATTGACTGTTTTTGGGTTTCAGAGATTTGAGAGACAAGCGCGTGACCAACAGATTCGCGAAAGTGTGAAGTCTGATTTCCTAAAGCAAAAGGGGGAATTTCTGAAGTTGATTGTGGGTGCAAGTTTCCCAAAAGGGAAATAGAAGAGCCATTCCAAATCTCTTCAGGCCAGTGTAAAGGGAAAGATCCTGTGTTGATGTGAACCTTCCGACCTGCGGGTTGTGGAGGGAGCGTGCGTCATCAAGGTGTGGCACCAAGGAAGGAGGTTTTTCTCCTGGTTAAGGGTTTCCAGCGTAAATCTATGTGTACTGTGTGTATGAGTCATTGATTACTTTTTGTTTTTCTTAAGAATCTGTATGCATTGCTTTACTTCACAGGTTTAAAAATTACATGTCCGACCCCACATGTATATTAGAGAGATATATCACAGGGAAAACCCTTGTCTGTAGAAACTCTAAAAACCTTAACCCTTGGTATGGAAATAAAGAAGAAAAGGAATAGAAAATATATATTGCCATGCAGCCTTGCCTCCTACATTTGGGTTGCAAAATTCCTACACTTTTTTTCCTGTTAAGAATTTGGCCATTTCTTCACTGCAATATTATTCAGATCGAAGTATAAATCCACAGGAGTAAAAAGAAAAAAATATTCTAGATCCTTCCCGCACCATTATTTGAGACTTATCACAATGGATTCCTCTCTTCACCCTGATTGCAATCATACCTATCATTTTTTAGCCTTTTTTTTCTTATGGACCCGACCCCTTCCCGGCACCCCTATTTGGAACCTATCCCATTGACTTATTCTCTTTTAACTGATCATTGAGACAAACAAAGTTCACTCACACAAGAATTATCCAAAATACTTGGAATATAATGAAGTAATCCATATAGGACTATAAATAATATATGAATAGATAAGATATAAGATAATTACAATTGAGAATGAGGGCTCGTCTATATACCCACACAGGGGTTCCCTTTACCAATAGTCATGTCCTTTGAGACATGACCTTTCATTGTTAATAATTATTATTTATTAATTATTATGTTATGAATATCTATGGTATATGTATATTTATGTTCATAACATTTTATTCCCCTTAAAAATGCTTTGTCCTCAAAGCATAGTTTATGGAAGACTTATCTCTTGCTCTATCTTGTAATTATTGTCTCATGCTTCTTCATTATTGACTTAGTAATAATTTAGGACCAAAGATGATAGGATCTTCTAAGTGTTGAGCAGAACTATCGCATTGTAAAGGAGTCTGCCCATCCTAATTTGATATTCTACATGAGGAGCTTATAGGGTTCTTGGAAAGAATTTGATGTATTTCAACTCCCATGATAACTTCTATTTTGAGCATCACTTGTAGTGCAAGTAATATTCTTCGACATATTGGTCATTTGTTTCTGTTGATACAAGGATTGGCTAAAGTATCAATTTTTTTGATTAGGATGTCGATAAGGCATCCTTGTAACTCAATCCTTACTTCATATCCTTGTAGTTTTTTGTTGATTAACTTTTGGAAATGAATTTTCTTCATGGCCCCAGATTGTTTCTTCTTCGACATTTGAAGACCTCTTTACATCAATTGGATTCACATCCTTTTGAGTTGTAAGGTTGATTGGTTCTATATTAATTCCTTTATCCAGAATTGAGACTTTTACATCTAACGACTTCTTTAGTTCCATAGGTTCAGTCATTGTCTCTTGATCGATTATTGATGTTTTGTGATCTAGCTCTTCTTGTAAAGACTTATTATCATGCTTAAGCCTTTTGATTTGTGTTAGTAAATCTTGATTATGTTGCTTTAATTGTAAAAGTTCTTCTTTATCTTTTGACTTGTCATCTTTATTTTTTAATTCTAGATTCTCCCTTCTTTCATCCTTTAAGATTTTAATTTGTTCTAGTAACTTATGATTAAGGTTCCTTAGGCAGGAGATTTCTTCCTCTTTTTTGGTTAATTTTTCTTTGAGACCTTGATTTTCTTATTCGAACTTTTGAAAACACCTCTTTTTCTCCTTGGACTTCATGATTTTTGCAAGTAGTTTTTTATTATGATTTCTTAGGCAAGAAATCTCTTCATCTTTTTCAATGATGATTTTGTCACATTCTTCTTGTCGATCTTGCA
>JZKD02S1672931.1:172406-183248 GCA_000966675.3 Picea glauca | reverse complement strand
CTTTACCAATAGTCATGTCCTTTGAGACATGACCTTTCATTATTAATAATTATTATTTATTAATTATTATGTTATGAATATCTATGGTATATGTATATTTATGTTCATAACAATCGTATTAGTACCATTCACTAGTAACCCCTTTATTTGTGGTCCCTCTTCCCCCCTATCCCATCCCCATGGCCCACACCTGCAACTAAGATTAGGAACAATGTATCATTGCCTTGGACAAAGCTAATGAGAAAACCCAGATTGGTATTTATTCCCTTTATTCCCTTCCTTCTAGTATTTCTATCCTCAACTCTCGGCCTACTTCGCTCGAATAACTTCCCACATCCATCACTCAATTGACTGCCAAGTGTTAGCAATCCCAAGATGTGAAAAAATTGATCACCTTGTTTAAGCCCACCCTAGATGCCTTCTCTTCTACCACACCTTATAACCTTGATGGTCCTGAATCCTCCTAGTCCACATCCTTTCCTTCCAACCACTTTCAGCGGGACTTGTTTCCCCCTCGTGTGGAGGTGAAAACATTTGATGGATCTAATTCCACAAGATCGGTCACTCAAATGGAACCTTATTTCTCTTTGTACGCATTACCGATGAGTTGGCCAAACTACGATATGGTGTTTTCCATCTAGAAATGGAATGTTGGAAATGGTGGAAATGGAGAAAAAATGTTCACCAAGGGTATGTGGCTTGGACACAATTTGTTGTAGATATTTATGAACACTTTGACACTAACACCCACCATTTAGGATGTTTGACCATGTTAAAACAATCTAGCATAGTGGAAGACTTTATAGTTTCTTTTCAGCACTTGGATTTTCACATGGAGGGCATGTCTAATGCTTTTTTCCAAGAATGTTTTATCAGTGGCCTCAAGGATGAGATTTGTGTCTGTGTCCTCATGGATCTCCCTCATAGTTGGGTGGAAGCTACTAAAATATATAAGGAAGCAAAATAGGTTGTCTCTTCTAAAACCAAAAAACCATCCTTTCTTCCCCGCCCTAAACCTGCCACTCCAACCCCCCCTTCCACTCCACTGAAGATACATAAATTCACCTGGGAAGAAATGGTTGAACACCAATTCAAGGGACTTTATTATAATTGTGATGAAAAATATTTTATAGGGCACAAGTGTAAGGAAAAAAATTATTTTATGGCCATCTCTGAGGATGTTTCTGAAGAAGAGGTCAAGGCCCCCCTTGTGGTCGATTTACTAGACCCAACTAACAGTACTCTGCCCTTGGACCCCCCAGATGTTGAACCAATCATTTCACTGAATTATCTCACTAGATTCTCTACTCCCCAAACCCTCAAGCTAATTGGTTACATTAAGAATCATAAGGTTATCATCGTTATTGACAGTGGAAACACCCATAATTTTATAATCACTGCATTGGCCAAGAAACAAATTTCTATATCCATGCAGTTAACAAATTTCAAATCATGATTTCCAATGAAGGTTCCATGAAATGTGAGGGGTGTTTTGAAAATGTGTGTCTTCAAATTAGTCAGTACAACATGAAATCTCATATGTTTGCTATCGACATGAGTGGTTGTACCATTGTGTTTGGTGCAGAATGGTTACGAACTCTTGGTCCCATGCTGATGGATTTTAAACAATTAACCATACAATTCATCTAGGAGGGCCAACAGTATAAGTTCCAAGGCATCACCACAGGATCCCTTGAAATCATCTGTAACATCCCCGACCACCCATGTCAGGACATGCTACTCTAGAGAACATTTTTTTTCTTCCTACGGAACATATTGTAACATACCTAGCATCCAACTGAGCTATGCCACATAAATTTTTTGAACTACATGCAATTAAAAAATATACACACAGAACTATTGCGGAACTTTGTATATAAAACGTCAACAGACAAATGCATTTTGTAATTCCACAGATTCATACTGAAATAATAGTAAACACATACATGTAGCATATACAGGCAATAACCATAACTATAAAGACAGTTATAACCACACATAGGATAATCCCACAAAAATAAACATGTAAATAATAATGCAACATGTAAATTTATCACACATTTGACATTTATCTTTGTAAGAATATCACCAACTATGTGCAGACCTTCCACGAACCTCCCATCCTTAGACCACACTGCTCATCACCCTCAACAGTGGGTCACCCCCGAGTTGGGACTAAACTCCACCTGGGTAAAGGGATTCCTAACCAGGATAACGGCTCATAGACAATAGGAAAGACTCTACAATAGGTGCCCACTCAAACTAACAGCCTATAGTCCCTCATTCCCCACATGCCTGTCCCACCCTAGGAAGTGTGCCCCTTCTTTGCTCAACAATCCTTCGGTTGCCCCACTTCCTTTCCAGGCTTCAACAACATGTCGAATAGGAAGTCTCAGAGCCCTGTAGCTACAGTTTAGCACCTTCAGGAAATCAATTCCCAACAATTATCTCACCCAGAGAGGAATTTCTCACGGGCCTAACAAGCCCACCTCTTCTATATCCCACAAGCCTGACAACCTTCTTCATCAGTCCAGCTCCCAAGCTAACCAGCTACTGAAACAAGTATGATTATGGATACAGGTTCAGGTACACTGACATCAAGGTACGGAAGATAGCTCAATGAGTGTGTGAATTCCCATGGATGATTGACTGGATGACTGCATGATGGGAGTAATGATGGAAATAAACCCTCAAAAATGAACTAATTCCAAACAATATGTATGCATGTCCACACTTGTCATGTTGGGAGATACTTTGGCCCACGTGTCCCCATCTTTTGAACTTATGATAAAACAATTATTCATACTTTATACTTTAAGAAATATTAATATAATATTCCTTTTTGTCTTAAGCTCCCTAGCTTAACCCCTTTTCCTTAACTTTTATCCCCCCCTTCCCCTAATTAGTGGAGTTTAGTCCCCCATACTCTTTTATCATGGTCAGTCTATGCACAATGATGTATTTTATATTAATGATTAGACATATATATAAATAGGCGCATTAGCCTTTTACATCTAGGATCTCTGGCCTAATCATCACAAAACTAGATCACCAGCCTATACAACACCGCATATACACAAGGTTTCCTTGGCCTCAAAATCATGCGCACTTAAGTTGTTGTGCGCGGTATCCTGGAATGTGCACACTTCATCATTTTTACTGTGTAGTACATGCATGCACTATGCCATGAAAGGTGCAATCAAAGATGATATCAAATAGCTCACCAGCTTAAGTACATTTGCATTTACATTTACAATTGGGTTCATCCTAGGGATATTACAATCCCCTCCCCTTATTTATGCACTGTCCTCGGTGCATTATGTACACATATACAACAAAATTTTTAAAAATCCTCAAAAAGATGCAGGTATTCTGCCTGCATTGCATCCTCATACTCCCAAGTAGCTTCCTCGGGTCTGTACCAGGTCCATTGGACCTTTACAAGACCTATGGATCGATTTTGGAGCTATTTGATTTTTCGGTCCATAATGTGTATCGGATGCACTTGGAAAGCGCCTTCTTGTTCCACCTGGATCACATTCCAATCAATAAAATGATTAGCATCAGGTATATATTTTTTAAACAATGATACATGGAATACATTTTGAACAGGCATAGATGCAGGAAATACAATCATATAATCCACTGGACCAATCCTCTCTAGGATTTCAAATGGCCCACAATAGCGAGCTGCCAACTTTGAACAATTTCCCAACTTCAGGGAACTTCTGTTGGATTTCACTTTTCAAAATACATAGTCTCCCACTTTAAATTCCCTCTGAGTTCTACCCTTATTAGCATAGATTTTATACCTGTCTCGGGAAGACTTTAAGTTTGTTTTATTTTCACATTTTCTCCTCCATTTCCATGAGCAAATCTAGCCCAACCACTGCTCTGTCTACTGGGTTATCCCAGCTTATCGGTGTGTTGCACTTTTTGACATAAAGTGCCTCAAATGGACTCATCTTTAGAGATGTTTGGTACCCATTGTTATAAGAAAACTCTACTAAGTGTAGGTAGTCTTCCCATGTTGATAGTTTATCCATCACATACATTCTCAACATATCCTCAATCACTTGATTCACCCTCTCTGTTTTTCCATCTAATTCTAGATGATAAGTTGTACTAAAATTCAAATTTGTTCCAAATCGATTAAATAATAATTTTCAAAATTTTGAAGTAAATTTTGGATCTCTGTCAGACACAATTGTCTTGGGTATGCCATGTAATCAAGCAATTTCCTTCATATAAACATCAAGAGTGTTGGTTTCCTTGTGAGTAATATTAACTAGAATAAAATGGGCAGCTTTAATAAGCTTATCCACCACTACCATGATAGAATCATGTTGCTTGTTTGTTCTGGGCATTTTGGTTATGAAATCCATTGTTACAACTTCCCATTTCCACTCAGGAATGGGTAATGGTTGCAGCAAACTAGTTGGGTGTCTATGCTCAGCTTTTACCTTTTGACATTCTAAACATTTGGCAATAAAATCAACAACTTATTTCTTCATGCCTGGTCAATAATATTGGATCTTGACAGCTACAATAGTTTTATGATATCCTGGGTGCCCAACATAAGGTACAATATGCATTTCTTTCAATATCAGATTTTTCAATTCCTGTTAACTTGGTACATAAATTATGCCCCTATACTTCAGAATTTCATCATTATCTAACTCATATTCTTCAATTTTCTGCTGCAAATTACCTTGTTTTAATTTTGCCACTAATTCCTTGTATTGAAAATCTAATTTTGCATCCTCTAAAATTATGTGTTTCAAATATGATTGGTACATGCTAAGGGTTGAAGCATGAAATTCATGTATTATTTTGTTGAGTGCATCAGCCACTTTGTTCTCTTTCCCCTTGATATGCTTTATACCAAAGTCATATTCACTTAGAAATTCTAACCATCTGTTTTTCCTAGCATTTAGAGTTGGTTGATCAAATAAATATTTCAGACCATTATGGTCTATTCTTAGGTCAAACATCTTCCCCATGAGGTAGTGTCTCCATTTCCTCAAGGCATGCACTATGGCTTCCAACTCCAAATCATGAGTGGCATAGTGTCTTTCATGCTCCTTCAACTTCCTTGGTTCATAACATATAACAAAACAATTTTGACTGAGGACTCCACCAAGTCCTTCTTTACATGCATCTATGCAAACAATGAAGTCTTCATTTGGGTTTGCAATCCTTAGTATTGGATCACTTGTTAATAATTGTTTCAAGTGTTGGAAACTATTTTTACAATACAATTTCCACTAAAACTTCACACCCTTGTTTTGTAAGTGATTGAGTGTGCAATATTTGAGAATCCTTCAATAAATATCCTATAATAGCCTGAAAGGCCCATGAATGATCTGACCTCTGTCACATTATTTGGTGTTGACCATTCTCTAATGGCTTTTGTCTTCTCAGGATCCACTGCTATCCCATCCTTTGAAATGATATGCCCCAAATAATGAATTTGCTTTCGATAAAATGAGCACTTGCTCAATTTGGCATACAACTGATGCTCCCTTAATACTTGCAAAACCATCCTCAAATGATGCTCGTGCTCTTCTTCTGAAATGGAATATAAAAGGATTTCATCCAAAAAGACAATAACAAACTTGTCTAAATATTTTCAGAAAACACCATTCATTAAACACCTGAAAACAATTGGAGCATTTGACAACCCAAATGGGACCACTGTGAATTCATAATGACCATACCTTGTCCTAAAGGTGGTCTTGTTGATATCTTCCTCTTTAATTCGTACCTGATGGTATCCTAACCTGAGATCTATCTTTGAAAATATCTTTGCATCCTTCAATTGATCAAAGAGATCATCAATCCTTGGAAGAGGATACTTGTTCTTTATCGTAACTTTATTCAACTACCTGAAATCAATGCACAATCTTAATTTCTCATCTTTCTTATTCACGAACAAGACTAGGCCACCCCAAGGTGACACACTTGGGCGTATATACCCCTTGTTAAAAATTTCTTCAACCTGCATTTGTAACCCCCTCAATTTTGGTGTACTCATTCTGTAAGGAGTCTTTGACACTGGAGCTTCTCCATGCATTAAATTTATAGAGAAATCAATATCTCTTTTTGGGGATAGTCCTAGTACCTCCTTGAACACATCTTCAAAATCTTCAAGAACTACATGATCCTCCAAATTTGGCACCTTATCTTTAGGTGTCTCTTCCATATGAGCTGCAAATATTTAATACCCTTTTTTGTAACATTTCTTCAGTTGCAATGTTGAAATTTCTTTGATGGTTACTTCCCTGGGAATTCCCTGCACTTTCCTTAGGCTCCCTTCCTCATCCAAGAAAGTAAATACCTTGTTATGACAGTCTAGGATAGCACGATGTCAGTCCAACCAATCCATCCCAATTAGATAGTTATAGGAACCTAAAGGAAAGATGTTCAAATCTTCCCTGGTGTTAAGACCATTCATGTCCATAAGACATGACTTAACCATCTCATTAACTTTTCTTTTGGCTCTGGTAGCCAGCTGCACCAACCAAGATTTTCCATGCTTGCTTCTTGGAAAATGAAAACTTTCCACCATTTTAGGATCTATATAACTATGACTAGCTCCTGAATCAATTAAAATAGAAATGGTTTGGTTGTTGATGATACCTTCCACTTCAATCATATGTGACTAATACTCTACTTGCTTGTTGTCCAGGGCTGCATAGATCCTTGGTACATTTTTGCCCATATCCTTCATTGTTTCAGTTTGTTGTACATTATGAACAGTTCTCACTTTTTCACCTTTGTGAGGGAAATCCCTGAGCATATGATATCCTTTACAACCCCAACATTGAATAGGTGGTTTCCTTGGCCTTTGACCCCCTATCTCAATCACTCGAGGTCCCTAGAAGTTGGTTGTCCCTAAGGATTATTTATGAAGAATGGTGGATTAGTTCCCTTCTTCCTCTGATCCATCTTGAATTTCCTTTTGTCTTCCCAAGCTTTTTGGAAAGTTGGCTTTGATTTTTTCTGGTCATGTAGGCATTTAGCTCACCTTAAGGTCTCCTCCAATGTCTTGGGATCATCATACTATAGTTTGTCACTGATGAATGATGGAAATCCACTCAAATACCTCTAAATATTAACTGTCTCATCCTTAATGAAATAAACATACTTCAACAGTTCTAGAAACCTTCTCTCATATTCATCTATGGTCATACTCCCAAACTTGAGTTCAAAGAACTCTTTCATTTTCCTATCATAGTATCTCTTAGTCAAGTATTTCTTCTCAAAATACTTCCTGAATTCCCTCCAAGTAACACTCTTCTCTTTAATGTGATGCACTTGCACAATCTGATCCCACCACATGGATGCCTTTCCCTTGAGTTGATAGATGGAAATTATACCTTCTGCATGAGAAGAATAATTATGCAACTGAAAATACTTTCTCATGCCCAACAACCATGTCTCTACATCTTCATCCTTCTTATGCTCACCATCAAATGTAGGAGGTTTGATTTTGTTCATTTCTCCTCGTAGCTCATCCACCCCAGACTTATTATTCTTCCTGATAGGGGATGGAATTAAGATTTAGTGTGCTCTCTTATTGGAGTTCCTCGGGGAGTGATGGTGATGTCTGCTAACACTTCTGGTTCTTCTTTTCTCATAAGGAGACCTATGACTTCCTGATTTGTTTGAGCCACTCTCCTTATCCAATTTCTTTTATATTGTGTTCAATCTCTGCATTAACTTCATGTTGAAGTCCTCCTACTTCTCCTTGGCACTCATAATCCTTTCATTATCATCTTTATGGCTTTGGACATCCTTCTCCAAATTTTTAATGGTCTCTACCATATTCATGTTTTCATCTCTTCCTTCTCCATGTCCATTGGAGTTTGTTCCTTCAATGCCCAAATGGACATCCATCCCTCTAATCTCATTTTCATGGATGTAATTCCCCTATGCCTCTTCCATTTATATGGACTCTGTGTTGATCCTGATCTGTTCTAGTTGTTGTTAACTTTGCAAAATGTGCATCCGACAAAACTTTGTCAGGCTAGTTGTTTCAACAATTTCATGAAAATATGAACCATTCTGGTTCAATAATATATCATAATTATTTCTTCTGATTTCCCAAAAATTGAATGACCAGATCAATTTTCTAGGTGAATTATTATATTCTACTTTTCGATACCTTTCCAATACCTGTTTCCATGCTCAATTCTGAGTCTTGAGCATAAAGTTATGGTTATTTGAAAATTGCCCATTAATTATTATGTTCACACATCAACTTGGCGCAACTCTGCATTGTAATTATGCATTTTTGCACCTACTCCATTGGATTTTTTGTAGGATCTCAATTTTTTTTATTCATATTCATATTATGGACACTCTGTCCAAGTTTCATCTTTTTTTGGGTTCTGAGCTGCTAGTTACAGCCTGCTGAAGTTCCAGTCCAATTTGTGTTTTTGGTCTGGAATGCTACAAGTACCTTATTTTCCATATTAACCATTTTTAACATGCCCATAAATTTAATTCATTTTTAGCACTGTCTTCTATGGTTCAATATATTTCCATCGACTGCTCATGCACCTCAATCAGATTCCAGAGTAGAAAGTTATGGCTCTTTGAAGTTAGTTGGGTCTTAAAATTTACCCTACACTATTTGTGTTGTAACTTTCTCATAAAAGATTTGTTTGACAAACTGTTTACACCATTAGAAATATCTCTCAGAGATCTTTTATTTGAGATGTAGAGACAGAGTGTACCTTAATATAATTTGTTCTCGTGGTTTTTGAGTAGCTGAAAATGCTCTTAAGGGCCTCAAAAACACATTGCAAAAGGATGACGTTCAAAATAGTATAAAATGTCGCGGAATTTCGTTGCTTTTTCGTTGTTGTTCACCATCCAAACAAATTTGCGTGCAAAAATTTCAACCTGAACACCCATATTTAACATACACAAAAACACCAGAAGGTAATTTGTGCTTTGCGCACTTATAACCACTGTGTATCACTTCTTTGTCACACCAATAACTGGCGCACACTAATTTTGTGTCATGCGCCAATATCCACCGCACAAGATTTTGGTTCTTGCACTATTACCTATTGCGTGCAATTTTTGTATCTCATGCTGATATTTCGTGCACATTTCACTCTACATGCTGCACCTTGCCAAAGTTTAGTACGCCCTCACCGCGCACCAATACTCTACACGCACCATTAACTAAATTGTCGTGCGACAACATATACCCACATTGTGCGTTCACCAACAAAGTTTCTTTGCGCTCTGCCAATACTACGCACACCCCATGCACCATGATTGTGTGTTTGTTCACCGCACAATGATAAATTTAGTGCATGCACTTACACACCAACATTTTTCTACGGAACATACTGTAACATACCCAGCATCCAACTGAGCTATGCCGCATAAATTTTTCGAACTACATGTAATTAAAACATATACACACAGAACTATTTCAGAACTTTATATATATAACATCAACAGACAAATGCATCCTGTAATTGCATGGATTCATACTGAAATAACAGTAAACACATACATGCAGCATATACAGGCAATACACATAACTATAAAGACAATTATAACCACACATAGGATAAACCCACAAAAATAAACAATAAATAATAATGCAGCATGTAAATTTATCACACAGTTGACAATTATCTTGGTAAGAATATCACCAATTGCATGTAGACCTTCCACGAACCTCCCAACCTTAGACCACACTACTCATCACTCTCGATAGTGGGTCACCCCCGAGCTGGGACTAAACTCCACCCGGGTAAAGGGATTCCTAACTAAGATAACGGCTCATAGGCAACAGAAAAGACTATATCACAAGTGCCCACTCAAACTAATAGCCTATAGTACCTCATTGCCCACATGTCTATCCCACCCCAGGAAGTTTTCCCCTTCTCTTCTCAACAGTCCTTCGGCTGCCCCACTTTCTTTCCAGGCTTCAGCAACAAGTCGGACATGAAGTCTCAGAGCCCTGTAGCTACATTTTAGCACCTTCAGGAAATCAATTCCCAGCAATTCGCTCACCCAGAGAGGAATTTCTCATGGGCCTGACAACTCGCCTCTTCTATATCCCATGGGCCTGACAACATGCTTCTTCAGTCAAGCTCCCAAGATAACCAGCTACACAAAGAAGTATGGCTATCGATACAGGTTAAAGTACAGTGACATCAAGGTACGGAAGATACCTCAATGAGTGTGTGAATGCCCATGGATGATTGAATGGATGACTGAATGATGGGAGGAATGATGGAAAGAATCCCCCAAAAATGAACTAAGTCCAAACAATATGTATGCATGTCCCCAACTTGACACTTGTCATGTTGGGAGTTACTTTGGCCCACTTGTCCCCATCTTTTGAACTTAGGATAAAATAATTATCCATACTTTATTGTTCGACAACACATGTATTCCAACAGAGGATGAACACCTTCAATAACCACTTACATAACCAGATCAAATATCAACACACTAATGTTTTCACGTGGTAAAACCCCTACGGGGAAACATCCATGGCCCCAACCAACGCAGCCACTTGGAGTAGTTTATTAATGCAAAGAAAAAGATTACAGAGAGATTTTAGAAGAGAGTTTCTCACAATCAATCATCAACAAATGACCCTCCATACTCTTTAAATAGATAGCATGGATCAATCGAGTGTTAATCCATGGATCAATGGTCGTTAAGATTGAGAAGAGTATGAACCATCAGATCACTCTATGTCGGGAACATATTGTGACCGTCGGATTTCCTAACTACAAATGCATACTAATGCATACTAAAGAAACACACTAAGAAACACACTTTTACCTAACAACATAT
>JZKD02S1672931.1:155446-166482 GCA_000966675.3 Picea glauca | reverse complement strand
TCGGTTTTATCACCAATAGTTGCATATGTTTCTCTCACTTCCACATGTGTGACTCAATTAACTGATGATTACATTGATCAATTAACTAGGACTCCATGGAATATTACTTTGGTTTCTATCTATGAGTGTCTATATCTCTCTAGATCACTACTATGGCACATTAGTTACTCGTGTATCCTATATCTATTGTAAACGGTTAATACATTTTATCATTCTTTTCTCTCCAATTTTTCTCTCATCTTATCTATTTTGCAAGTTGTGTTCATTCTTCTGATAGCTAGATATCTTGTGCAGGTACTCAGCATATTCTACACTCACTACCTTGAATCTCTACAAACTAGTGGTAAAATGAAATCCATATCATTTGACACTTTGGTGGAGAAAGTTGCAGAATGTGAGAAAGCCTTTGGAAATGAGTCATCCCATTCCATCGGTGAGACATGTTCCTTTCTCAAAAATAAAAGAGACAGCCACATTATTCTTATAGAGGATAAGGAAACAAAAGAGGACATGGAAGAAAGAATTTCAAAGGTAGGGGTGTAGACACAATCAAGGAAAGAGATCCAATATTCACTACACCCATTGCAGAAAGATTGGGTCACATGAAGAGAATGATTGCAGAGTCCCATGGGAGAAGATCAAATAAGGAAATCCTAATAAAAAAGAAGACAAAGGTAAAACTTCAGAACCAATGAAAGGTAATGCACTTGAATCTACGCATTACATTGTTGTCCATTGCAATATAGGATTAAATGAAGATTTGTTTAACACTTCATATACTTCTTGGAGATATGCATGGATTTTTGACACAAGTGCAACATCCCACGTGACATTTTAAAGAGACTTCTTCAAATATTTCAATGAAAATATAGATGGCATAGTTTATTTTGCAAATAAATCAAGTCTCAAAGCTTCGGGAATTGACACCATCAGACTTAAGTTGTCTCGAATCCTAGATTTTCTTCTGCACAATCTGCTCTATCTTCCTGAGCTATAAAGGAACTTGTTTTACATTGTGAACATCTAATAGAAGGGCCACTATGTTCATATCTTTGATGGAAAAGTTGAAATAAGGAAGGATTCTGACAACATGATTTTCATGACCAGAGTGGAAGATGGAATACTACTGAAGTTGAAAGGGACATTTGCACATGCACATAATTTTTCATACCTCTCTCATCACAATGAAGGTACAATGACATCCACTCTCTTGGGGAATGCTAGATTTGGTCATATTAATTATGAAAATCTTGTTTATTGAAAAAGAATGGTGCTTCTGATTTTCCTACTACTCATAGAAACTTGAAGTAGTGTGATGTTTGTATCCTTACAAACCATAGAAAACAACCATTTCATGGTTCTACTTCTAGAGTATGTAGAAAACTTGAACTTATACATTATAATTTATGTGGCCCCATGCATGTTCTTTCTTCAAATGAAAATAAATATATCACATATTTTATTGATGATTACACTAGGATGTGTTGGGTGTACTTGTTGAAAGAAAAATCACAATTTTTTGAAATTTTTAAAAAATTTCACGTATGGATTCAAAATGAAGCTTAGACTCATATTCGCTCTCTTCGCACTAATAACAGAAGAGAATATACATCTAAAGAATTTGAAAACTATATACACTAACATGGGATAATACATCAAACTACAGTTCCATACAAGCCTCAACAAAATGGTGTAGGTGAAAGAATGAACATGACTCTTCTAAATATGGTTTGTTCCATGATGTTTTTCAAGAATGTAAAATTGATGTTTTGGGTTGATGTTGTTCTATGTGCAACTTATGTGAAAAATAGATGTCCATCTCAAGCTCTTGAAAAAAAGGCTTATGAAATGTGGTATGGTTGCATTCCTTCAGTGAAGCATCTTATGGTCTTTAGTTCCACCTTTTATGCCTTGATTCCTAAGGAGAAAATAATCAAGCTTGATGCAAGGAGTTGGAAGTGCAACTTATTGGGGTACTCAAATACCACCAAGGGATATAGTATTTATGATGATCCAAACAAGGAATTCATTATTTTTCAGAGATGTAATCTTTCTTGAATCCTCCAAGAATGACAAAATTGTTGAGAGGTAGCTTGATCATCTGGATAGATTCACTTATGTAAAGACATCATGAATTTTATTATGAGATTCCACATCTTGAAGGGGGGATCCCTATATTTAATCAATCTCTATAATCTCGTTTTGAAGCACCATCTTCCCCTCATGGAGAAGTTCCAGTCACTTCATTTGAACATGAAGTTCATTTGGATGGTGTGATTGAGAGGATAGAAAAGTTGAGTCTTGATGAGAATTCAACACCATCTCAATCATTTGAGAAACTTGGACCATATCAGAAAGGTCCACCAAAATATGTCATAAAAACTCTTGAAAGTGTTCATCCTAATGAGGTCAGAAATAGAGGAACTAGAAGCTCCTCAAGACAATGTGAGGTGATGTGGATAATTCAAATTTAGGTTATGTAGATGACATGGATGTTTCATATGATTATTATTTGAAATTATCTAATAACTTTGAACTGACTTCCTTTGAATAAGCCACTTCTCATTATTAATGGAAAGAAGCCATGCAGAAGGAATATAATTCTCTCATTAAGAATGTGATATGGAAGTTGGTGGATCCTCCATTCAGAACCAAACCAATCGGCTACAGGTGGGTATTCAAGAACAAGTATAAATTAGATGGCTCACTTGAAAAACACAAATCAAGGATCATGGAAAAAGGATTTGCACAGAAAGAAGGTATTGATTATGAGGAGACTTTCCCTCGGATGGAAAAATGGGCAACCATCCAAAATCTGTTTTCCATGGAAGCATAGAATGGATGGAAAAATCATCAAATGGATGTGAAGACTAATTTCTTGAATGGAGACTTGAAAGAGAATGTTTTCATGTCTCAACCAGAAGGTTTTTTTGTGAAGGGACAAAAAAAAAAATGTGCAAGCTAATCAAATCCTTATATGGCCTAAAATAGGCACTACGAGCCTGGTATGAAAAGCTAATTGAGCATCTTCTAAAATTGAATTTCAAGTACTACAATCTTGATCATGAAACTATGGAGTTTGTTTGTCAAGAAAGTTGGAAAAAATGTTGTATATATTGTAGTATATGTGGATGATCTATTGATAACAGGGGAAAATGAAAGCTATGTTGCATCCATAAAGAAAGAGTTGAAGAAAGATTGGGACATCTTTACTGCTAATCCAGAATTGAAGTGAATCAAAATCCAAAGTACATATTCATCTCCCAAAAGATATATGTTGGATAATTGTTGAACAAGTTCGGCATGACTGAGTGTAATCCTATTACCACTCCAATGGAACGGAATTTGAAGCTCACACAAAGGAAGGGAATGAATTTGAGGATGCAACCAAGTATAAGAAAATTGTGGGAAGTCTTATCTACCTTACCACCACCAAACCAAATATTTCATTTTTTGTTGGAATTCTTTCCAAGCAAAAACCTTGTGAAGGACATTGGTTTGTTGCCAAAAGAGTTCTAAAGTACTTGAAGGGAACTCAAAATTTCAGACTCTAAGGTGAACAATTTCAACCTGATTGGATATTCTGATTCGAACTTTGTTGGAGATAAATAAAACAGAGTGTCAAATTCATGGTAGCTCATGAGTCTTGGATCAGCATCTATCTCGTGGAGATCTTGCTAACAATCAGTGCCAACATATACCACAACAGAGGTTGAATATGTGGCAGCTGCAGAAGCAACCAAAGATATTGTGTGGCTCTGGAAAATACTTGAAACTTTGAAAGAGAAACAACTTAATTATACTCCTCTTCTAGTTGACAATACTTCTGCAATCAAGTTGGCTACGAATCCTAGATTCCATGATCGAACTAAGCACATCAACAAAAAATATCATATGATTCAATATCATGTAGAGGCCAAGACTATTCACTTGAGACTTTGTTCCACAAATGAGCAAATTGCAGACATCTTCGCCAAAGCACTTGGAAGAGAAAATTTTGAAAAATTAAAAATGATTCTTGGACTCACAAACACCACTTCAAATTAAGGGGGAGATGTTGAACACATAATCCTTGAGATTTTATTTCTTATGTAAATATTATAGTAAATATCACTTAGGAGAAATATAAAAAGTCATAAATGATGAAAAGAGTCATCTAGGAAAAGAAGACCAATAGAAAACCAATAATCATCCATATGTGTATATTTGAGTTGTTCATAATACAAAATTAAATTATTTTTCATAAAATAAAAAGTGATTTGTCAATTATGAAGTGAAATTCAATCTATATTTTTAGAAATTAAGGGCAATCGTTGTTATACATGTCAAATTAATTCTTAAAAGTCAAGACTGTAATTTAATTCTTAAAATTCAAGACTTAAAACTATAGAGGAAACATGGTTTAAAATTTCAAAACAATATGTTGTATTCATGATTCATGAACTTGGGAGTTGGTATCCTTCTAGAAATTCTATCCATTAGCTTTAAGTAGATATCGGTCATATTTTATTAAAAGAAATTAATTGTTTTTTTTCTCTTAAGGGCTGTATTTTATAAAGTCATTTAAAATACAATATTTTCGAAATTATGCAATCTTCAACTAACAAACAATTTTCATCATTATATAATTATATAATTAGGTCTTTACATATTAATTTTGTTTTTCAATTTTTTTTAATATAATCTTTTAAGATGAGTTGTGGCATTTAATTTTCTTAATCATTTATACGGAATGATAAGGAAGTGTTACCAAATCATCATTATATAACTAGCACAGTCGTAAGTTAGTAGTTGGTGAACGTTGAAAGATAAAATGAGGTAGACAATGAGAAATGAAACACGCTGATAATTGAGTTAGATAATGAAATTTCTAGATAGTTGAAGAATTTCAAAAGTTAATCATTTAAACGTAGCAATCATATGATGTTACAGTAATTTCTTAATATGATTAGGTAAATGTTAAAAAGTAAACAGGTTAACGGATGTATTTAAAAAAGCAAAGAAGTTACCAACAATAAATCTGACTCATTGATTTTGGAGGACAACTAAAAATATGCCAGCATCTTCAATGCATAACCATCAGATTAGAATTAAGATTAAAAGATCATTAATTGTACCCATCTCCAATAGGTATACACCTTTAAACGTAATTAGACCTTTACATATTATTTTTGTTTTTCATTTTTTGTTAATATAATCTTTTAAGATGAGTTGTGGCATTTAATCTTTTTATCATTTATACGGAATGATAAAGAAGTGTTATAAAAAAAAAATGGTTGATTTCAAGTAAAGCTAAGGAAATTATGTTGAAGTAAAAGTAAAGCTAAGGAAAGTATGTTGAAGTAAAGATAAGGAAAAAATAAGTATCAGTTTGTCAACGGCTGGAATAGGAGGTAGCATTCCACCGATGATGTCAAGTAATGGACCGGTCCCTTCTATGTCCATCAGTTTAGGTATATCCCATGTTGGAGCAAACGAAATCACCTGTAGAAGAGCGCTTTTTTTTTCCATATTTTAAAATAAGAGTTGTAAGTGGAAATTAAAATATAATTAAAAATATATGTTTTTTTCTTAAATATTTTTTCTTCTTTTCTAACAATTAAAAATTATTTATTATTTTTGGAAAAATTTTAAATTTTTTTTATATATATATATATTTTTTTTTTATAAAAAGTAGAACTTGCTATATTAGAAAACCAAAACTCTTACAGAGTGTACAAAAGTGTGGATCTGAAACCACCCAAAATGTTGTCGATTTAACGGAAACCAGCATATATATAGGGCGAGTAGCAATAGCATGAAAATCTTAAAAGCAGAGTGGCATCTGTCCTGCCCGTAGGAAACCAGGACAGATGCAAAATGTCTAAATACATATAAAGCAGTGAAGTAATAAAGCTAGGAACTAGGAACTGAAATAGCATAAAAAACCTAGGTGCCTGGTGACCTGTCATCCTCGCTATTCTACCGCGTGGTCCCTGCCAGGATGGCAAAAGCTTGCGCGCAGAGGGGACATTTCCTCTTGACTGGCGCATTGGATAACGTGTCAAAGAGCATATCCATGCGTTGGCTCATGAGGAGAGCCCGATGTTCCAGATCCGACAGGTGCCCACGAAGGTCAAACAGAAGAGCCAGGTGTTCATCCCGAATGAGTGAGCCATGCAGGCTGCCACCCCCGTCCATCGTCGCTTCAGAGCTCCCTTCGAACGCCATCTGCTCCACCGCAGCCGTCGCACCCTTCGAGCCTTCATCGAACGCCTGTGCGCCAAGGCAGCTGCAAGTTTCGTCACCAGGCCAGGGAATTTCCTCCACGATACAGCCGGGTGTATCATCTAACAGTGTCGGAGTGATCTTGCAGGCTTCCAGATGGGTCGCCACATGAGTCTTCTCGCAGATAGACAGGTCTTCCATAGATAATGCAAGGGACGGGTCTTCCACGATAATGCAAGGGGGAAACTCCTCCTCCTAACCGGAATTCTGCAGGGCTCCCGGCACCATTCCTATGACATCATGACTACAACCAACACCAGGCACAGCTATGGTGGCAAGTCGCGCCATTCTTTCTGCCCTGGCTCTCTGTCTTAGAATGGACGTCGCTAGTGCCAAGGCCCGCTCCAACTGATCCTTGCGACGCCTATGCGCCTTTTGAGCCTCCCAGGCTACGCCACGGCGGGGTCTTCCTCGCTTCCTGGCCATAAGAAAGGAGCAGGGCAATTGCGGATTAAGCGTGCTCTGTCTCAATGCGGTCGGAGAGAGATACAACGGAGATGCTTGACCGCCCCCGAACCCCCAGGTAAAATGCAGAATGCAGAGCTGCACTAGAACGTCACGGTATATACTAGGCGTAAATAGAATTGGGCTACTCCAGAGCATCCAGACAGAGCTCGGAGCCAAGGTGAAAACCAAATAAACGAGAGCCGAAGTCATCCTCCCACCTTTAGCCTTTGCCATCCCGTAAACACTGCAATCGTAAATGCTCGCGCGAGGGAAAGGTCCCTCTGTCCTGCCCCTGCAACTATGGTCGTCCTTCATGGTAAAGACTGGCTCCTGGGTGGCGGTTAACGGCATTTATGCCATGGCCTAGTGCAAATCCACCTGTGGCCTCTAATCTACGTGTCACCCCATCCGGGGAATTTTTTTTTTTTTTAATAATAATATACTCATTATGAATTCAATATGTTATTTTATATGAATAAAACTTGAGTGGAAAAGATAACATTCCATTCCACAACTACTAAAGTTAGATCCAAACTTACTCCCTATTTTATATAAATTTAATATATATATAATTTTATTTTATTATATTTTAAATTTAAATATAAACCTATTAAAATATATCAACTTAAATAAAATTTTGTTTTATTATTTTTTAAACTTAAATACTAACTTAACAAAATAAAATATATACTAAAAGCTTAAGAGTTTTAATTTTACTTTTCTTATCCCTCTTAATACTTAAATATAATATTAAAATAAGTTTAGTACTTAAATTTGAAATTAAAATAAACTTACACTACTCCTCGCAATGGTGTCACTCTTGTGTATGGTCGCGATGGCTCGGGTTTAAACCTGGTGGCTCTCAGTCCCTACACTCACCTAGTTTGATTCTTGGGGTTTTCCTCTTTCATCGGCCATGGTGACGACCTCTTCCTTATATGTTGGTGCCCCAAGCCATGGGGGTGTCCCCTCCATATATGTGTGCAAGTATAGGTTAGTGTGTGTCTCTTTTGGTTCTTCTTCTGGTGCTTCTTTTCGGGAAGTAGTCCAGAGGGATTATGCTCCCCCTTCTTCGTCTCTTCGAGTTCAAGAAGCCCCTTCTCTTGCCATTCCCATGGGACAAGATGTTGATGAAGTGGGAGAGTATTACACATATGTGAGGTTATCATGTTGCTTCAATGGTTTCTTGCCAAAGTTAGAAGATCTCAATCGCTGGATCTCTACTACCTGGATCCCAATCTTGTAAATGGAGGCTTTCATCCAACTTTGTGCAAAAGGCTTCTCCATTGTTGAGTTCAACATTGAGGAGGATAGGGATTTTATTTTCAGCTCAGGTTTATGGTTTTGGGGAAACCCAAGTTTCTGTATGAAACCCTAGACTGCTTCTTTCAATCCAACAATTGACATTCTCTCCTCAACCCTAGTTTGGGTGAGACTCCCCAATCTACCCTTTCATTTTTTGGGTTTACCTTCTCTTGAAGCCATCGATTCAACTTTAGGAAAGTTCCACTTTACAAGTCATGAAACTACAAGGCACAACACCTCTACTTTTTCCTACATCTGCATGGAAATAGACTTCAGTTAAGGGTTCCCAATTGATGTTTTTCTTATTGGTAAAAAATGTTCTTGGTCTCAAAAACTAAACTATGAAAGAGTTTCCTTGCATTGTAGATCTTGTTTTGAAACTAGTCATCTTGCAACCCAATGCCCCAAGGGGTCTAAGAAGAGTAGAAAGAATTGGAAATCGAATTGGTGGGTTGGATCTAATGAAGGCCATGAGGTGATCTCAAAAGACTATAGACAACCTCCACAAGATAGTGAAAATCCTTCTCAACCAGATCCTCATATTCAACTAACTCTTTTATCTTAAGAAATGTGACAAGAAACCACTCAGAAGCCGACGAAAGAGGAATCTTCCCTTGAGGACTCAGATTAGGGAGTTTAGATCCAACAATCCCCTCCACGATTGACATGCTGGGTAGATCAGGCTGAAGAAGTTGAGGTACCAAAACAAGAAAAAATAGAAGCTTCAAATCAAGATAATCTAGGAACCGTAGGCACCAAAAATACCCCAACATATGCAAATGAAGCTTGGACGGTAGTCGAAAAGAAGAAGAAATCACAAGTAACATCATACCCAATGGTAACAAGAAGTCAGGCCCACGCCACTCAAAATGACGAGCTCTTTACTTTTATCCTCTAAATCTTTTTCGGAGTGTATTCAGTAGGATTGTTCTATGCGAAGTTTCTATTTGACTATTTGAAATAAGGATTGTTCTATGTGAAGTTTCTATTTGACTATTTGAAATAATCATTTGTAGCTTGGAGTAGTTGTCTATTTGAAACCTCTATTAGCCTGAAGTTTTTTAGATTTTATATCTCTTCTAAATATTTTGACAGCGCCTTTTTTGATAATACAAATCTCCCAATTTCTTTGTTAAAAAAAAAAAACTTACACTAATTTTAACCAATGACAAAAATTAAACTCTTTGATCTTAAAATATGATTCTATTCAAGTTTGGTTTATCTAAAATTAAAATAGATTTACAATAAGTTCAAGGAACTACAAAAATTAATTTTTTTTATAAATTTTTAAAATTAAAATAAATCAAATTTGATTTAAAATTAAAATAAATTTTCACTCATTTCAAATAATAACAAAATTTCAACTCTTTGAATTTAAAATAGGATTCTATTCTATTCAAATTTTGTTAATCTGAAATTAAAATAAATTTTCCACTAATTTCAAACCACCACAAGTTTGATTTATCTAAAATTAAAAAAAAATAGATTTACAATAATTTCGAACATCGACAAAAATTAAACTCTTTAAACTTAAAAATATGATTATATTATATTCAAGTTTGGTTTAGTCGCAACCAACCACTCATCCGATATTGTCGCCGTACAAAAATCTAAACTCTCATCCAATTATTGATGAGGGGCTGCTGTCAACGTACAAAGAACAACCCTTCCAAATAAAAATATGACCGGGCGGCGGCCCAGGGATGGAATTTGACGGGCAAATTGCCCGTCACGGGGTGATTTGCCCGTCAAATAAGTTAATTTTTTTTTTACAAAACGTCAACATTCTAAATGAAATCCGTCAAAGTGCATTTAAGTTGCGGAAACCTATGACGGGCTATTGGGATTTGAAATTCCAACCCTTATCATAAAATTTGATCCGGTAGCATCTAACCATCGACGTATGATGTAAACAGGTGGAGGATTAGTGGAGGATTAGGCAGCGGGTCACAGTCAGTGGGTTGGAAACAGATTACCTGGCCACGAACGAACCACAACAACAAAGATAAGATTTTTCTACTAAGGCAAGTTGAGCACGCTTCTAATATTCTTGTTCAGTGACAGTATTCCACGCCCTCAAAGTTCCATCCCCTGCAACTACAAAGCCCCTGGGAATGCCCGTATCCTGTCTCGATAGGGTTTTGGAAAATAAATCCGAAAACTAATGCTATAAATTCAACTTTATAAGGCCATTGGATTATAACAGCCGCCCCTACAATGCGATGCCTTCTGGTCGGACCCGGGCGGGGCACAAATGCGAAGGAGGAGGTAGGTATGGCGACGGAGATAAAATCATTAATCGGCAACGTGTTATTTATAGTCAGTCTATGTACGGGTATGCGCTCAGTAGTAGCTGATCCAGAGACTGCTACCGTTTGGAGCGATTGTGGGAATAGCGGCAAAGATGAATATAGAAACGGTAGCGCGTTCCAACTTAATCTAAACAACGTTTTGGAATCACTGGTGAGAAACGTTTATCCCAGTGGATTCAATACTTCAAGTTCTGTTGTTGAGGGGAAAAACAGCAACAGTACTGTTTACGGGCTTGTTCAGTGCAGGGGAGATTTAGATTCTTCCGATTGCAAACAGTGCGCATCGACGGCCAAAGCAAATCTTGTTCGGGGATGCCACAACACTTCTGGATTCATTCAACTAGACGGCTGCTTCTTGCGTTATGACAATCATAATTTCTACAACGACATTAAAAGTAGGAACAATACGCCAATAAGTGTTCTCTGCAACACTGGGAACAGCAGTCGACCAAAGAAGTTCACAAATGCTGTTAAGGCCCTTCTTTCAAATATTACCATTAAAACTGCGGAGAGTCCAAAATATTTCGCTGCAGTTACAGCCGCTGAGCCTTCTAGTTTAACGGGGACTATCTACAGCTTCGCGCAATGTTGGAGAGATCTGTCCCGGACAAGCTGCGGATCGTGCCTAACTGATGCCTTGGAAAAAATATTTATTAGATGCCAAAGCGGAGCTCTTGGGGCACAATTTGGATCTCAGAACTGCTA
>JZKD02S1672931.1:138115-155246 GCA_000966675.3 Picea glauca | reverse complement strand
TTTGCAGAACGAAAAAAAACTAGGGTGTTTGGGATAACTCTGGGCGTAGTAGGCGGCGGTACACTTGGATTAATTGCTGCCCTATTGATTACGAGGTGGAATTGTTTCTCTTGTCGAAAACGTCCGGAACAGAATTGTAGAACCAGGGGTCCTGAAATTGTATCAGGTTTAAGGATCTCATATACGATGATTAGCTTGTCTCTTGTGATCTGTTCCCCTATTTCTTTACCAAGATATAAGGAAGCCCTGTAATTATTTGCGCAGGTGAAAAAGGAGAATCTATCTTACCGCTCACTATATCGAATTCGGAATTAATTTTCAACTACGATATTCTGAGGGAAGCTACTTCCAATTTTACTGTAAAGAACAAGCTCGGCGAGGGAGGTTTTGGATCCGTCTTTAAAGTGAGCGCTTATGATTATCGCTTTGGAATAGATATTTGAAAGTAGCAGCTCCAATTGATCCTAATGGAGAATAAAAATAATTTTGAATAGCATTGATGTGCAGGGGGTTTTACCTGATGGCAGACAGATTGCAGTTAAACGGTTGTATATGGGTTCACGGCAAGGAGATGCTGAATTTCTGAATGAAGTAAATCTCATCAGCCTTGTTCAGCACAGGAACCTTGTGAAATTGCTTGGTTGCTCCATTCAAAGCTCAGAAAGGCTACTAGTTTACGAATACCTCCAGAACAATAGTCTGGACAAGATTTTATTCGGTTCCTTCTAATCCATTAACTGCATAATCACTGAATGTATCCTGGATTTGTTCGAGTTTGTGTATGTATGTTTCTAATATTATTCCTGTGTGATGCTTTCCAGATGCAACAGAACATCATTTACTTGACTGGAAAGAGAGGTACCAAATCATCGTTGGAACTGCACGTGGGCTCACCTACCTTCACGAGGAATCTGAGATTCGGATAATCCACAGAGATATTAAAGCAAGCAATATTTTACTGGATGGTAAATATAGACCAAAAATAGCAGACTTTGGGTTAGCCAGATTCTTTGCGGAAGATCAGAGCCACGTGAGCACTAACGTTGCAGGAACTTTGTAAGAAATTTCTCTACTGTGAATCTCTTGAGGCTCCAAATTAATTCATTAAATAAATGACAGTACATAAACCAATTACAAGGTGCAATATATCCTAATAGCAAGTAGGATAGCATGCCAACTTTTTGCCTCCTTTCCGTCCAGCTACAGTTAAATGGGAGATAAAAAAAATATCCCATTAACATTATTTGTTTCATGAAATTGAATATAAATTGTATAATTAGAATGCAATAGATTGCTAAATTCATATGTGAAATCAAATCAGCCATATCAGTCAATTTCATTCTCAATTTCAACAAAGATTTCATCACCAGATTTAGTTTCCAGTAAGGTTATTTCAGAAAAATGGTAAAACGTTGATCGATTATACATAGAATATGGATCTTGTTTTTTTTAGAGGATTAAGATATGGAGATTTCATTGTAGATGATATTGTGCAGAGGTTACATGGCCCCGGAGTACGCCTTACACGGACAGCTGACAGAGAAAGTAGATGTATTTGGCTTTGGAGTACTTGTACTTGAGGTTATCAGCGGAAGAAAGTGCCAGAGTTTGGTTCATGACACGGAATTTCTCATCCAAGGAGTATGGCTCATATGATCTCATCTTGAAGAAGAATTTTTCTAAGATCTCCATAATGTTATGATCCATTGCTAACTGAAGTGATATGTTTTGTTGATATTGGCCAATTACCAGACATGGAGACTGTATAAAGCAGACAGAGCTCTAGAAGTTATCGATCCCACATTGAAAGGAAGTTATTCGTGGGAGGAAGGGATTAGAGCGATTAAAATTGGTCTTTTGTGTACTCAAGCAGCAGCAGCGTTGCGGCCTTCAATGTCCCAGGTGGTGTCAATGCTCACAAATGAGCCACAAAATCTACCTTCGCCCACAAAGCCTGCTTTCATAGATCTGGATAGTGTGGTGGGGGTACATGACCAAGTTAAATATCCGGTAATGAATGTAACTCCTCAAGACCCGGACAAAACATCTAGCAGTTCAGCAACTTCTCCAACGGGACCTTCCAATATCCAATCTGGAGCTGCTTACTCTTCATCAAGCATTATGGAGCCGAGATGACCATGGCAATGCCTCTCGCTATTATCTATATCTTCCCTGATTATAAGACGACATTATCCTATCTTCTCAATTGTGTTAGAATGATCTTTAAATCAGGGAATTAGTGAAGCACTGAGAGTCATTTAAATCCAGTGGGATGCATAAGCTCAAGGAATTGTACGCTTGAAACAGAGCATATACCCTTGAGGACTTAAATATTGTAGGACTTAAATATTGTTAGAGATAATGCTTACAGCCATTGTAACTGTGAGTTAGCCTTATAGTTGTTGTAATTGTGAGTTAGCTATTGTAACTATGAGTTTCTAGCTTAACTATTTTTAGCTAATCAGATCCACTTTCTTAGGATCTAAATTGTTAGGAGTCGGTGATCTGGATGCTATATATGTAACTTCCATTTGTTTGTGTAATACATTCTATTATTGTGTGTTAATCTTGTGCAATGGTTGCTCTCTCGATTTCTAAGTGATATCCGCCATTTTAAAGAGTAGAGTTGAAAGCGGCTTCAAAGCTAAATTGTCTAGTTGCATACTATGCATAAATGAGCTTGGTGAAAATAAGTAGTTTATTGAAGTAGGTGAATAAATAAGTAGTTTACTGAAGTATCTAGTCTATCATTGCTATGAAAAATGATTCAGCGTTATTAATAAAGCTACATGATAAATAAAGTTATAGTTAAAAATCTGAGTGGGTTTAATGGTTAATAACATGTATTTAGAATTTTAGTGGGTTTAATGGTTAAGAGCATGTGTTTTCTTTTTGGAAGTTACTATTGGGAAATGGGATAATAAAAATAGACATTAATTCACAAAACAAAATTGTGATACTCACTCTTACACACTCAAATATAGTACATATAAATATAACAAATATTGTCTTAAGATAAACACCTTGATCCACAGGTTGAGGAAATATCTCAACCTCACACCAAATTAAGAAGCTAACTAATTGGAATGAATCTTTCAAACCAACTAGGCATTATGCATCACCAAATTGCCAAAGTCCATATAAAGAGACAACCATCCACCATAATGCATGGGTCATCAATAGTTGCAACCATTGGTTTAGTGGGATGTCCTTCACAACCACTGGTTTAGTCAACCTCTTGATGAACTCCCCCTGAATGTAAAACACATGGTTTCTAGTACCTCCTAGAGTTCACGACCAACATGGTCCACTCATACAGCATGCATTCGACTAGTGAGATCTCTCACTCTAGGTGTTATAGAATTATATAATAGAGGTTCTTCACTACAAATCAATAGGGATACATGACAAAGGGGTATGCATGCCTACTTACAACTATATGTTATTTACATATTACATAATCCAACATTTCAAGGACCAAATAAATCATAATAAACATCACATCATAGACTTGTTGTAAAACAATATGTGACTCTTGCATTAACATATGGTCATGAGTCTTCTTTGTTTGCAATCATTCGCAATCATCCCGTTGCTTCTACACTTCTGCTGCATCCACACCATGCACTTCTGTTACATCCACACCACTGTTGTATCTGCACCACTGTCATTGTCTCCAACATCCCTTGCACTAATCTCTTTGTTGTTTTAGAACATCTTCGTTCTTCCTGCTTATCATTATTACATCACAAAATGTTACCAAGCAAGGTTTCAACTCATCGTTCGGAGATAATATCATCTTCTCCCTTTGTAGTTGTTCACATGTTTGAAGTATTTCTTTGTGTCTTTGAGCTTCATTGTCTTGGATTCACCTGCGATTTATTAGAATAACTAATTCTAACAAAACCACTACATTCATATTGAGTTAGCTACCATTACTCATACTTTCTTAGATTTTCATACTTTTACAAGCAATTGTTAGATTGATAAAATCTAACTATTACACATTGAACTACTCAACATGTCTCTCATCACAACTCCAAATAAATTTATAAAACATAATTAAATTTATGCCAATAATTAATTTTGACAAATTTTCACAATCACATTTATGGATTTCCCCTGCCATCTCCAAACATTCTATCAACTTGTTTAACAAAACAATTCAAACTAAGATCAAAATTGTGTAACCTGATTACAAGTTTTCCCTTCACATCGTTGGGCACCTAGTCAATCACACCACCATGGTCCCAACGACCTCTGCCAATCGCTCCTCTTCTCCGGTCCACTCACGATTTACAGCTACGTCCAAGGTATCATAATCTAGTGCTAGCCTCTCATATGCCTTCTTCCACCAACAACACCTTCACTAACGGTCCATTCTCCTCCATACATCGACTCCAACCAAGTTATGTACTCGCATCTATTGCCGGCTAGCTACACGAACATTTCGTAGCTAATCTTGCTAGGCTGGCAGTGCCAACTCCTCCACCCAGGGTTTCTTCACGCCTCTTCAAAAAGAACAATCACGCCGCAAAAGTATCAACATCTTGGACCGTCGAATATCTTTTGGTGGTGTCTCCTCCAAGTTGCAACAACAAACTGTCATTTAGAAAATGGAATCAGCGGTTTCTACGCGTTTACACGGACATACATGTACAACGACCTGTATAGCGATTCTTTTGACGAACAGTAGCAAACCGATCGGCTCTCCATGTGTTCTTTATAGCCTAAGATAATTTTGGAACCACCTCCAATGAAATGGGTCTCGGCCATTTGCCAGCGGACCGACCACTATGACAAAAAACCTCAATCGATGACAACCAAACTCTTCTTGTACTTGTTGGCCGCTCTCTCCACTTCCTATTCCACCCTTTTTTCCCTCGTGATCAGCAAATACACCAATGCTGACTGATCGTCTGCTTCGAACTCAGGCCAGCCGACGAGCGAGCGCGTGAGCAGTTTCCCGGCGTCGAGGCGGATTTTCCCCTTCAGTCCCATCGGCGCCCATGCGTCCAGGATGTCGAGCGACCACTGGCAGTTACGAAGCAAGAAGCTGCCGGTGTTGAGGCCGATCCAATTCTTGCCATTGTAGACGAGCTCTGCCCATCCGTGCATGATGAAGTTGTGGCTCTTGTAACGCTCGAAGACCATATGGATGAACATGGTGTCACTGTCCATCCACCAGATAAACTCCACCTCCGGGTGGGAAAGCATGCGGAAGCTTGGCTCAAAACCCCGACATCTCACGGTCAAGATGCGCCATGTTGTATAAGATCTCGATGCTGTGAAGGCGGGAGTAATCGATCTTGTTCTTGATGGACTTCAAGAGGAAATGATCTCCCACGGAGTTCTCGCACGGAGCCAGAGCCGAACCAGTGACCAGCGAAATCCGAGGATGCCCACACGGAAAAAAGTTTGGGAATGCGAGTTTTTCCGCAAGCCATTCACGGCGCTGGTCTCCCCAGTCAAAGATCTTGGGGCCGAAGCTGTATGGGATGTTAGGATCCCACTCCACCTCCGTCTCTTCCACTTCTTCTTCCTCCATGGGGGACTCTTGTTGTTGGACCGCTCAACAATTGTTAGTTATAACCTCAACAGCCTATGACTGTACACTGCCCGTTGTACCAGTCATTAGGATTTGTCCTATCTTCTTGATTTGTTTTCTCTTTATATCTTTAAACTATCATCTAATACAATCACGCTCTGCATTTTCTTATTCGAGATCTGTCTCTTTTGTATTGTCTGTTTCGTTTATAGTTTTGTCATGGTATCAAAGCGTGGGAGGTAAGACTCTTCACAAAGCCTGGATAGCAGTCCGCAACCGTTAAAGGAGTGTTGGAGACATCAGTCCGTTAATGAAGAGCGCGAGGCAGATTTGCAGAAGAAGATTCAAGACAAAGAACTTTAAGAATTTGTGGAATCCTTTCTTCAGGAGGAAGATGCAGAAGTAGTAGAGGAGAAGTTACAACAACCATTAGATCGGCCGAGGGAACATATCTTGGTTGTCAAATCAAACCCACATAGGACAAGGAGCGGGCAGAGGAGACAAACAGATCTCAGTCGTTAGATCAGACAAATATTAAGTCATGACCAATATATCTCGTTGAAGGAAGATCGACGATGGAGAGAAGACAAAGGACTTCACATATTCGACGAATTTCGTGCAAGGGTTGCAGAGGAGTAAAATATCCCAAAGTTTCGAAGTGACTTTGGACCGTTGGATCTAGTAGACATGTGGATCGCCAAATTTATCACTCTGCGAGTTCGCTAATTCGACACTCTGAAGGATAGTTGGTATTGTGCATTGAAAAGGCCCGAAGTCCCAGAGAGGATCGGGACCGTTGATTTCAGTGGACGCGTGGTGCTAGATCCGAAGGTCCGAAGCACCAGCACTCTGGAATAAGTAAGGTGTGTTGAGTCATGAACTCCCGAACTCCCAAAGCTCTGAAGAGACGGAGTCAATCTGGGTCATTGATCACGCTAGACACGTGGAAGCCATCTGGTAGTTCGGTGTTCTGACACTCCGAGAGAACTGTGAAGCAGTGACAAAAAGATCCCCAAAGGTCGAAGCACGGAAGTGGATCCTGACCACTCATTCAGAAAACATGTGGACCGCAGTGATCACGCTGACCTCACTCTAGAGATTCGGCACTCCGGAGGTTAGCGCGAGTCAACAGACGAAAACTCCCGAACACCGAAGTTCCGGGGAAGATCTTGGTCATTGGGTTTCCGAGGTCTGAGGATCATTAGATCTGTGTGATTCACCACTTCGCGAGTATTGTGAATTAGAGAGCTAGAAGGCCTGAAGGCCAGAGTCCATCCCAGTCGTTTGTTGGAGGAGGACGCGTGGCAAAAAATCCCATAGTTTGGGGACGTGGAACTTCGGCGAATTTGTGTCGTTGAGCAGACATGGAGAAAAATCCTGAAGTCCTGAAAAGCATCTCGACCGTCGATTGGTTGAGTGTTGTGGGTCATTGATCTTTGTTTCCTTTTCGACATTTCGACGTCGAAGAATACGAAGAGTCATGTTGTGTGGACGACCAAGAGAAATCGTCGAAGCTTGAAGAGAAGAAATATGAACCGTCCATACGTAGGAGCGTGCAGACCGTCGATTTTTCTGCCTATTGTTCAGCAGTTTGCGAATTCTGTATTCTAAGATAAGAAGAGTAGAAAGTCCAGAAGTCCTGAAACACTCGGAGCATCTGGTTCTTAACCCTTGGTTCTATGAGGGGTTAACGTTAAAATGTTTTTTTGTAAAAAGAAAACACCCAGAGCACTTGGTTTTCTCTATTAAAGGGTTATAGTCGACAAAGAACACAGCTCAGAGCTCTGACTCTACACGATCTTGTGCTCGGATAATTAGATCCAGGAAGATCGATACCAGGAAACAAGAAATATTCTGTAGATAGAGCTTGAAACTTCACTGGTGTGTTTTATGTGCAGGAAACAGGAAAGAGGACCTGTCTGCTTCTATCAAGCAATATCATAGATATTTCTTTATCCTTGAGAAAAATAACAAATTGTACTAATAGTTTGTTTTCTATTCTAATTCTTTTTTACAAAAATGGCCACCTCTAACCATTAGGACCAACACAAGGGCCAATTCTTCTTGGAAAGAACTATGAATTTTGGTCTCTCAATCAAGAGAGAGTTGCTCAGGCAGAACAGAGGAAAAGAGAGAATAAGACCAAGTTCTGGATTCAAAACTCAGTGGATGACTCGTTTTTCTCAAAAATCGCAGGTGATGTTACCTCAAAACAGGCCTGGGACATTCTCAGTGCAACCTACCAGGGAAGTGACAAGGTCAAAACAGTCAAGTTGCAGACCTTCATGACACATTTTGAGACTTTAAAAATGATAGAGTCTGAAAATATTGATCAATTTATGACCAGAGTCATGGGAATTGTAAACCAGATCAGGTTGAGTGGTGAAGCCATCCCTGATCAAAAGATTGTTGAGAAAGTCCTCATAAGTATTCCAAAGAAATTTGAGATGGTTGTTACAACCATCCTTGAATCCAAGAATCTGTCAAATTTTTCAATAGATTAACTCATAGGTTCTCTATTGTCACATGAGACTAGACTACATCTAAAAGATGAGTTAATAGCCAATTCCTTCAAGACTCAATTCCCCTTCAGCAGAGAGAGAGGCAGAGGCAGAGGCAGAGGTAGAGGAAGAGGGAGAAGTCCAAGAAACCATCACTTAGGTGAAGGTAACTCACATCAAAATCAACATTATAATTTCCAACCTCAAAGAGGTAGAGGGAGGAGATCCAATGACAAAGCAAACATACAATGTTATTACTGCAAAAAGTATGGACAATATGAATCTGAATGCAGGAAGAAGCAAGCATATCAACACTCAGGTAGAGCACATCTCTCAAATCATGAAGGAGACACCTCAGATGGGATGTTTCTCTCATGTCACACAACTGAAGAACAACACAAGGACCTCTGGTTGTTAGACATTGGATGCATCAATACCATGACAGGTAATAAAGATTTACTTCAATGCATTGATTCTTCTATTTCATTTGATATTACACTTGGAGATGATTGTTTAGTCAAATTTCAAGGCAAAGGAACTGTACCTATTATCACTAAACAAGATGTAAAGAAAGACATAAACGATGTATATCACGTTCCAGATCTGAAACATAATCTGTTAAGTGTAGGCCAACTAGTTTTAAGTGGCTATAAGGTACTTTTTGAAGGAGCATCATGTAGGATATATGACAAACCTCCCAGCATAAAATTGATTTATGAAATCCACATGACTAGGAACGAAATGTTTCCCCTGACCCTTAGAACTGCAAATTTGACCCAATCTTATGCACAAAGTGCATCCACCCCCAATGAAACTATGATTTGGCATGCAATATTTGGACATCTTTCCTTTCAGATTCCAAGTCTTCTATAGAAGCACTCCATGATCAAAGGTCTCCCTATCTTCAAAGAGAAAAATCTCCCATGTGAGTCTTGCATTCTTGGAAAAAATAAGAGAACAAGCTTTCCACAATCCTCCACTCAAGCCAAACAACACTTAGAGTTGGTTCACACTAACCTATGTGGACCAATGCAAACAAATTCAATAGGTGGTAGCTTTTATTTTCTAACATTTATTGATGATTTTAGCAGAAAAATATTGATCTATTTCCTCAGACACAAGTCTCAAACCTTTGTAAAGTTCAAGGAAATCAAGGTTGAAGCTGAAAAACAGAGTGGGAAATATGTGAAGGTTCTCAAGTTAGATGGAGGAGGAGAATAATGTTCAACAAAATTTGCAAATTTCTGCAAATCACAAAGCATAATCATGCAAACCACAACCATGTATACTCCACAGCAAAATGGAGTGGCTAAGAGGAAAAACCAGACTATAATGAACATGGCAAGGACCCAATTTCTGTCAAATTTATTTTGGGCTGAAGCTGTAGCATGTTCAGTTTATCTTCTGAATAGATCTCCAACCACAAGTGTCAAGATGAAGGTCCCTCAAGAAGCATGGAGTTGGACAAAACTGAATGTTGCTCATCTTAGGACCATTTGATGCATTGCATTTGCTCACATACCTTTCGAATTGAGAAATGCATTTTTTTTGGCCGCGGAGACTATTGAATGACATGTCAGATACAAAAATGGAGCCAAGTCCTATCTTCTGTGGCAATACTTCAACAATTGCTTTATCAAAAAACCAAGTTTTTCATAAGAAAATAAAGCACATTGACACTCGCTTTCACTTCATACACGAGCTAGTCAATAATGGTGAAATCGCTCTTCAATTTTGTGGCTCGCGAGATCATCTCGCAAACATCTTTACAAAGCCATTGGGAAAAACCATTTTTTATTTTCAGAGACAACACTTGGGCATTCTCAGTCCTGATGTTTGCAACTGTTGATTTTAAGAGGGAGTGTTAGTTATAACCTCAACAATGTATGACTATACACTTCCAGTTTTTTTGGACAGTTGTACCAGTCGTTAGAATTGATTCTATCTTCTTGATATTCTTGATTTGTTTTCTCTTTATATCTTTAGACTATCATCTAATACAATCGCGCTCTACATTTTCCTATTCTATATCTGTCTATTATGTATTGTTTGTTTCGTTTATAGTTTTGTCATCAACGACCTCTGTTAGGACCCTGTGCGGATCCCCCCGCCGACCCACAAATAGATGCTTGCGAATCTCGGCAAAAATCTTTCTTCGGCGTCCCAAACTTTCCTACGCTAATGGTGCCCCACATAGATGGAAAAAGACACTATTACTACGGAACAAGTTGTAGCTCTCACACTACCATAGACACACTCCAGTAATCACCTCAAGCTATCTACTCTCACCTACACGAATCTATTACTCTATTCAGGTTTATATTTTCCTTTCATTTACATGGGCCTTCTTGTGAGGGAGTCAAGCCTAGTCCAGCTTTGATATCATATTAGCAATGGGTCAATGAGAGTAGACATTAATTCACAAAACAAATTGTGATGTTTCGTCTCTTAAACACTCAAATAGAGTACATAAAAATACAACAAATATTGTATCAAGATAAACAACTACCTTGATCAACAGGTTGATGAAATATCTCAACCTCACACGAAACTAAGAAGCTAACTAGTTGGAAAGAATCTCTCAAACCAACTAGGCCTCAACCACCTCATAAAAGCTAGGAACAAACTCCTTCTCATAGAGACTAGAACTATATCAAATAATGACCAATAAACTCAATAATATGATCACAATTAAAGACAAGTGGGAGTTACATGTCCCAACAATTAGGTTCTAATCTAGAGAGAATAGGGTATGTATACATGCTTAGACTTTAGTAGTCAAATCTCTACTCCTAATAAAATATACCCTATATTCGTATGAATATAAAGTATTCATTAACCCGATTGAAACATGGCTTTCCATCATACACAACATAGATGTTGTGGCCACGTAGACGCTAACGTAGCTAACATGAAGGTGTTATACCATGCATACGATATTAAAAATTGGAAGAAAAAAAACATTTGCATTTTCTCTAGCTTGCTAATTTATGAGGAACCAGGAGTGTGTTTTCCCATTGTAACGATCTAACCAAGTTAGATTCTACCTTTGGATTACAGGTACGTTTGTAGTTGTGTCTTTTTAAAACATTTATCTATTTTGACATCTATAAATCAATCATTTTATAATTTTTAATAGATCAAACCCTCATCAAATTTGAGTTTAAGGTTTTTGATAAATCAAGCCATGTTATGAAGGTTTGTAAGTTTTGAGGTTGTTGCAAAGTTATTGTTTTATTGTGCACCCTTTTCACATTTATTGTAATTTGTATTAATTTTTTATTTACAACTTGTTTTTGTTATAACGGAGGTATGATGGCCTTATCTGGAAAAACCCTTGTTATTTTTTTGGCTCTGCTGTTAGTTTAGAGGTCAGAGATGGTGCCAAATTTTCCCAAAAAATAATTTTCCTAAAGGTGCAACATGAAGTAATAACCTTTCGTCTAATATTGAATCTATTGATTATGAATATGAAATTTGAGAAAAAGACAATTGCATTTTCTAGTTCAGAGATCAGAGATGGTGCCAAATTTTCCCAAAAAATAATTGTCCTAAAGGTGCAACACGAAGTAATAACCTTTCTTCTAATATTGAATCTATTGATTATGAATATGAAAATTGGAAAAAAGACAATTGCATTTTCTCGAGCTTGCTAATTTATGAGAAACCAGGAGACCTTTCTCCTAATATTAAATCTATTGGTTATAAACATGAAAATTGAAAAAAAAAAAGAAAAACTGCTGCATTTTGTCGAGTTTGCTAATTTCAGAGGAACCAAGAGTGTGTTTTCCCATTCTAACAATCTAACCAAGTTAAACATCGATGTGAAGTCGTAGATTCTACTATTGTAGTACAAGTACGTTTATAGTTGTGTCTTTTTTTCAAGATTTATCTATTTTGGCATCTATAATTCAATAATTTTATAATTTTTAATAGATCAAAGCCTCATCAAATTTGAGTTTAAGGTTTTTGAGAAATCAAGTTGATTAAGCCATGCTAAGAAGGTTTGTAATCGTTGAGGTTGTTGCATAGTTATTGGTTTATTGTGCATCTTTTTCACATTTGTTGTAATTTGTATGAATTGTTTGGTACAACTTTTTTGTTATAACGGAGGTATGCTCGTCTTATTGAATATATTGATTATGAATATGATAGTTTATTTAATTTTTTCAAAGTACACTCCATCCGAGATATTAGGGTAGGTGTCTTCTAACACTATCTTTGGAAACTAGATTTGAGAGGTGTGGTGATCAGAATTGGACCCTTGCCTAAATTCTTTTGTAAAATTGTAATTAACTTGTAATTATTATTTTTCATTTCATTGTCTTTTTTGGAAAAATGGGAAGTGGAAACTAGCCATGTGAAAGTTGGTCTTCCAAAGGAAATTCATTAAAAGAATGAATACGGTAGCGAAGACTCAAAAGGGAAACTAGGGGGAGATGCAAGGAGAAAGTGGTAACGACACTAGCAGAAGTTAGAGCTCTAAGAGGGAAGCTTGCTTGAGGTTTAGTGGCATAATAAAAATCTCTAGAAAAAAGCCCTAGATTCCTTCGAAAAACTTTGAGAAAAAAAACCCAGATTCCTTTCCTCTTAAACCATTAAGATGGAAGAGATTCATTGATGATACTAACATACTCTGGCCCCATGGTAAAGACGAACTATAATTTCTTCCAACATATCAATGATATTTCTAAAGATATTAAATTCACAATGGAACTTGAGGAAAATGGTAGCATTCCATTCCTAGATGTACTGATCAAAAGGAAAAAAGACGAGAGTCTTGGACATACAGTCTATAGAAAAATGGCCCACACAGTAAACTATCTTCACGCTAGTTCTCATCACCACCCAACACAGAAGTTAGTTTTCCTCAACACTCTAGCCACAAGGGACATAATACTTTTTGATGATGAAAACCTAGATCAAGAAAAAGATCACCTCTCCATAGTCTAGGCTACAGGGAAAAATACATTAAGAAAGCGATGAAGAAATCCCTAGATAGAGAAAGTAATAGACCTAATCCGCTTAACAACTAGCCCCCCAGTACAACGACCTACCTTCCTTACATCCAAGGAATAAATGATAGGATTGCCAATGTCCCGAGAAAGAAAGAGATTAAGACCTCCTTTAAACCCTCAGAAACCATCAAACAAAAAATGAAATCCGTAAAAGAAAAGCTTGACCATCAGAAATGTAAAGGAGTATACAAAATAGAATGTTCCTGTGGTAAATGCTACATAGGAGAAACTGGTCATTCCTTTTAGATCAGGATCAAAGAACAAGGAGCGGATATCAGGAACAAATGTACTAGTACCTCAGCTTTAGCCGAACACTCCCTTTCATCCAAACACCACATGCACATAGAAGACACAAACATTTTAGCGAAGGAAGATCACTTCTTCAAACACCGAATCAAGGAAGCTATCGAAATCCTGGAACATCCCAACAACCTGAACAAGGACAATGGTCTAGAAATTAGCAAAAAATGGATTCCTCTGATCCGAGACAACTGTATATTAGGGAAGTAAACCAAGGTACATCTCTTTCACCTCTTTCTTCCTTTTAAACGCTTTAGTTTATTTGTAGGACCTTCTCACTATTTTTAATAAACTAAGCAACTTATTAAAATTAATAACCCTTTCATCAAACAATTTTTTAACTTAAAATTAATATTGTTCTACCAAATAAATTTTTTAAATTAATCTAAACCTAATAAGCCTATAATTCTTTTTTTCCCGTGAACCCTTCCTTAAATCTAACCTCCTTTTTCTAATCTTTATTTTTTTTTTCCCTTGAACCCTTCCTTAAATCTAACCTCCTTTTTCTAATCTTTATTTTACTAGTTTTGACCAAACTAAATTTGTTTTTATTTTACTTTAAAACCTTCCTTAAAACTTTATTGAAAATCTCTTATCCTTTCTTTTAAAAATCAATATTTTATTTATTAACCTTACAAGAAAAAAGATTAATAATTTCTTAACCCTTTTTAATTAAAATTCTAGGGTTTCCTAGAGCTGACGACTTAGGTTTTCCACCTTCCGTAGGTTTCGATATTTATCTCTTCTCTTTCTTTCCCTTTTTACTCAAGCTTAAATGTCCTGAAGATGGGTCTTGATATGGATTCAAAATGTCGACCTCTGGTTGTCAATACTATGGTTTCTCCGAATCTTCCAAACAATAAAAATATCATTATTTCATCTGAATGTTGATATCTATGAGTTAATGCATTTTATTCTTTGGGTATTTTTGTTATGAGTTACAATGATCTATACATTCTCGGTTGAAGTACATTTCAACTTGTAACACATGTTCACATAATTTATTGTTGGATGGGTGTTTTTCTTTTTCCCATTGACTATACACATCATTTATTTTCTCACTTGACATTTTATTCTTTGTCTAGTTGTGTTGTTTATTACCAGGGCAAATTCAAATATGCCTGGGTGAATTTAGAGACCCTCAAGCATCTTTTCCTTTACCTAAGTGTTTTGTGTATTGCCTACGCAATTTCCAATACCCCTGGGCATATTGTTTACTACCTGGTAAAATTCAGAGACCCTTGGACATTTTGTTTACTACTTGGGCGAATTTAGAAACCCCCATACGATTTTTATCTAATGTCGAGCACCTAAAATCTCCCTGGAATTTTTTCTCCTTTGTTGGATGACTAAATTTGTCCACTAAGCATATTTCCTCATTCTTGGGCTGTGTAAAAGAGTCTTTGGTCAACTAGTGTGAGTTTAGAGGGTGTTTTGGGTTTTAAAACAATCTATTTTCTTAACATTAACACCTCAATGTCACCTCCATGTTTGAATCAATTTTAAGCAAGTACATTTATTACTCTTGAATGTTGAGGAGTGCAATAAATTCAATCTGCATCCATGTTGATGAGATGGACATGCCATACACCCACCTTTTACGATCTACATCCATGTTTATGAGATGGACAGTCCATATGCCCACCTTTTACGGGCCATGTAGGAACCACAAGGTTAGGTCGGCACTATACCCATACTTGAATCCTAACCAAAATAGTTTTTGTGTTTCAAATTTAGTGACTCTTCCCATGTGCAATAAATTTTCCTTTAGGGCCCTTGAATATGTAAGACACCTTAGTGTTATTTTCCCATTAAACCCATGATTTCTCCATTAACAAAAATCCAAAGTTATATTTCCTAGTATAAGTGGACTTCCCTGGAGTCCTATTGCAATTCTAGCCAATCCTAGAGCAGACTGTAGCTCCATTATGGGAGTTGATATTCCATGAACCTAAATGATTTTTTCTACCCTTTACTGCAAAAAAAATTATGCATGAGGGCCAACTTGTCTAAAGACCTCAAAGAATGTGTTCTTATAAATACTGCCAACTAGATCCATCACTAACATATTTTCTACGTCAATTTTCCTAACACTTTCTTTCATTGTCAAATCCTAGACCATGGGATCCATGGTCTTGGACTTTTGACCCACTAAAACCTAGAGGTTGTTCTTCCCACTAAAACCCCTCCTATTCCTAGATCTCACTAGAGAATGAATGCAAGTGAAAATGTCTGGATTGAAATTGTTCATAAAAATAATGGTAATGGTTCCACACAATTGTCCCTGAAGACTTTGGATCTCAACACTCCAGTCCCCAAGGCCAGAACTAGAGTTGGATCCAATTAGTAGTAGGCTAATACAACCAACAAAATTCTTTCCAGTAATATGATTCATCTACTCAAGTGGTGGTCAAAGACCACACTCTCCCTCACCACTCCTCCATCCTAAATAAAATGAAGCGATGCTTGATGTCAAGGGCCATTAAAATCAACCATAATAATGAACTCTTGGTGATCAGTGGGTAAATTTGTTTCCTACTACTAACTCCTTCCATGTTCTCCAGGACCTCAATAATAATGAGGCAAAGATGTAAGAGACTCAATTTTTTTAATGAAAGTGACCTCTATATGTTGAAGGTTTAAATGACACTTGAAGGAAATACAATGTCCTCCTTGTGTTAAGGAATATCAGTGGGATAGATATATTGTGTTTGCAAATATTCAAAATTGTATGGATTCTCCTTCATATCGGTCTATTAGTGATTTAACTAGGGGCTAAGTACTTTTGTTCTGACCACTCTAAGAGAAATGGTGGTGTTACTAATATGGCCACCCCTAAGTTGTCAATTCCATTATAGATTGGGGGTCTAACCCTTCCTACCACCTTGTCTAAATTTTGCTTGATTCGGATAATCAACTCCTAGGCTTGTCCAACATTTACACCTCTAATGACTAAAGAGAGCATGCAATCTTTTGGTGGCTAGCGTTTGAGGAATTCTTTGACACTTCCTACCTTGTCTGTGGGAATTTCAATATGGTTGAGTGTTAACAGGATAAACATGGGGGAGGGGCTATCACCCCCCCTTGTGACCCCCCATGAACATGACACAATGTAGACGCTAGGTTTGATCGTGCAAAGAATATAACACATACCCAACAATTTCGAATGATTTTTTATGAATAATTCTTGATTTCCATGGTTCCATTTGGAGGATTTTCTTCTTGTTTCCTCATGTAACAAGGGCCTAAAAAATCATCCAATAGTGCTTACCATATTAACCCATGAATATAGAAAACCACGAAGTAAGGTTACACAATGGCCTTCCTTAGACATTCTTGCACATATGGTAATAAAATTCCTAACCAATGCATTGAAAACATTTGAATGATCAACAACACTATCTTCCTCACTCAACATATTAAGGTGATATAGTTGTTTATAAAAGGACAACTTACTCACGAGTGAGTGCATGAATTTGGTGGCTGAAAAAGTGGTAAGAGGGTCAGCAGGAACGCATGTGAGTTTCTAGGAATGCACACGCATTCCTAATGTGACAGGTTCGTAAAACCCCAAACCTCCACTTAGAAATCCACGTATGCACATTCTCAAGAATGTGTGCGCGTTCCTGAGAAACACGCGTACAAGAATGCATGCGCGTTTCTAAACAAATTTTGAAATAAAATAACATGTGTGCTTTAGGAACGCGCATGCGTTCCTAAAGTGTGCATGTGTTATTAGGAATAGGAACTCATGTGCGTTCCTG
>JZKD02S1672931.1:101525-121795 GCA_000966675.3 Picea glauca | reverse complement strand
TCCAAATGAAAATGTCTCCTTGGTATATATAGGAGACTAGGAGGTATAATTAAAACTAATGGAATAAATCTGACATAAATAAAATAACATTACTAATGTAATATGCCCCAATTAATGGGTAATGATCCAATATTAGGGCTTAACAAAGATCCTGCAAAATTATTCGCATCCATACTATTTCACAAGCCGCTTCCCAAGATAAGATACATCCAGCTTCTACTATTGAATTTGTAAATGTTTCTTGTTTCTAAAACCTCTAGGACACAAAAATCAATCCCATGTTCATTATATAACCTGAAGTAGAATCCTTGTCATCAACATCTCTAGAAAAATATGCATCTGAGTAACCAACAAGTCTAAATTTTTTATTCCTTTTATAGTCGAGTCCATAATATTTTTTTCCTTGAAGATATCTAAGTACCTTTTTGACTGCATTGCCATGAATTTCTCTCAGTTCCTACATATACCTGGAAAGGATGCTCATTGTAGAAGATAAGTCTGGACGAGTATTTTTCAGATAGATTAAACTTCCAATTAACTGTCGATACCTGGTGTTTCTGACAAGTCCCCCCCCCCCTTCAAACTTAGAAAATTTTAAATTCTACTTCATGGGGGTGATAGCTCATTTGAAATAAAAAAGCTTCTTTCTTGTTGCATTACTTCAACTCCAAGATAGTAATGGAAAAACCCCAAATTTGTCATTTCAAAAACTGTTAGAAGTTATTTATTTACCTAATAAATATGGTCATCATTATTACATGTTATGAGAAAATCATCGACATACATTACCAAAATGATCAAATTGATTCCTTGAACTCGAACATACAAAGTGTCGTCTGACTCACTTTGAAGAAAAACAAGTTTTTGTAGATAGGCATCCATTTTAGCGTACCAAACTCTAGGTGCTTGTTTCAACCCATATAATGACTTAACCAGTTTACAAACTTTCTTTTCTTGTCCTAAAATTTCAAAACTAGGGGTTTGGAGCATATATACATCCTCTTGTAGGTCACCATTCAGAAAGTCATTTTTTACGTCCATTTGGTGCACTTTCCATCCATTTTTTGCAGCCAAAGCCAACATAACCCTGATAGTGTTCCAATTGGCTATTGGAATGAAGGTTTATTTGTAATCAATACCTTATTTATGAGAAATTCTCTTTGTGACCAATATTACCTTATGCTTATCAATTTCACCATTTTCTTTATATTTTATCCTGTAAACCCACTTACAACAATGAGCTTAACATCCTTTGGACATTCAACAATTTTCCAGGTATGACTTTTAATTACTGCATCATATTCACACTACATTTCCTTCCTCCATTCATCATATTCCAATGCCTCTGCAAAAGTGGATGGTCCAATAACAGTAAGATCAAAATTGAGAGAACCCAAATTCTGATGACTCCTTGTACATGGTTTATGTTTTTTATTAGACCTAACTTCCTTGAGAACTTGAGTTTCCCACTTTGGAGTCTCATGTGAAATTGTAGATGGCGATAAGTTATCATCCAAAGAACCATTATCAATGTTAACTTGAGTTAAATCTTTTAACTTAACTTGTGAACAATTTTTTGATTCTTCACCTTTCACATGTTCGTCTGATGTCCAAGCCATTTCAAACCATTGATCATCCTTTGATTTATTTTTGGATTGCAACCTTTGTTGTTCCTTAGTCACTTTTTTCTCTAAGTGACTAAGTTGTTTCTCAATTTCATCCGCACTTAGACTTTTTGTTCCATAAAAAACAACATCCTTGCTAACAACACAATTTCTTCCTAATAAAGATGATAGCCCTTTTTTTGTTCAAAATACCCAACTAGAATGCATTTCATGCTCCTAGAATCTAACTTTGTTTGTTTTTATTTTGGAACAAGTGCATTAAAAAATTATCCAAAAACTCTAAGATGCTTTATCATGGGATTGAATCCATACCATGCTTCATAAGGAGTCTTTCCATATAAAGATGAAGAAGGAGACCGATTTCTTAAGTAAACTATTTTATGCACAACCGAGCAACCCAATAACTTGAAATTAACCCTTTGAAGAACAACATTACTCTAGCCATGCCCATCAATGTTTAATTCATTTGTTTGATTACTCCATTTTGTTGTGGAGTAAAAGAGTTAGTCAATTTCCTTCTAATTCTTTTTTCTTGGAAATATGTGGGTAAAATCATGAATCTGGGTAACACTTTCATGAGAATCAAGTTACAAAAATTTCTAGTGGCAATTTTTTCGACCAATTCTTGAAAATTTTCATCCGAAAGTTAAATATAATGACATCCTTTAAAAATATAACGACAATTTTAAATCTAAGAAAATTTTTAAATCTAACAACAATGTTAAATCTAAAGTTAGTGTTTTCGTTAAAACTAACTTTCGACCGAAAAATACTAACTTTTAGCTGAACTACTAGTTTGGCCGAAAACCTGTAACTATGGCACTTTTCAGAAAAGTATGTGTTCACTTCAACTTACTCCAACTTGGGAAGGAAATGACTCCTTTAAATACCGTGAGTTTGGTTTCAGAACTAGTACCGACATTTTCATAATTAAATCTACTTTCATTTGATACGATTTGCATTCAATTTAATTGTTTTTTTTTTAGTAATTTTCGTTAGTTTTATAAAAAACATGTCTACATATTATTTTTAGATGATATAATGATTGAGTAAAAAGAAAAATCAATATTTTCAATAATACACAGTCAGAAATTATGGAAAATTTATATTACATAACCTCTCATTGTCCTCTTCAAAAGAGAATTTTTAGATTTTACATTTAAATAAAAATTAAGGTAGATACATGATGTTAAACTAAACATGTATAAAATCTACAACTTTTTCAGATTGGACAAATTAAAAAAAAATACATAGTAATTATAATATTCATCTGTTTTCTTCAAAACTAGAGTCATACTTTAATAAAATATGTTTATATTCTTGCAACACATTTGATTTTTCATAAACAAAAGTTTAATAATGAGTAAATTGGAACCGATAAACATAAGTCATTATCAATGCCTTCATTTTTCAGGAACATACTGTCAAACAATTATTAAATTTACATATCAAATGTCAATAAAAAAATTTCAAAAAATAATCAATAGAAAGCTGAAAAAATCCATGACAAGTTTTGTTTTTACTGTAAAGTGAAATTCTAAATAGAAAAAATACTTTTTTTTTTATCGGAAGTTGATTTTTTTTGAAAAATATATTTTATTTTCTCGAAAAAAAAGAAAAATAGACACCTAGATTCATGATTTTACCCATGTATTGAATTCAATTGAAGTGAACTATCCTCCATTGTATGTATGCAATATGGAAATTTTCTCTCGAGTTGCAGTTTCAACCAAGTTATGAAATGAATGAAAACATTTTAATGCTTCTGATTTTTCCTTTAAAAAATACACTCAAACCATCCTGCTGAAATCATCAATAAATAATAAAAATTACTTCCTTCCTCCAAGTGAAGAGTCCAAAGGTCCACAAATATCACCGAGAACAAGTTGTAACCTCCTGTTTTCACTCCAAGAACTTGTGGGAAACAATGACCTTCTCTATTTTCCATAAATGCAAGCTTGGAATCTTGCATTTTCCTTTCGAAAAGTGGGCAGTCCCTTCACCATTCCTTGTTATTGAAGTTGAAAAAGAATATCAACATTCAAGTTTCCAAAATGAACATGCCATAATCAAATTGGTGTAATACTTGTTTCTATTGTTCCTGTAAAATCCTGCATTCTTGGAATGATTGTGCCTTTCATTCAAGGAAGTTTTCCATCCTCATATCCCATCATCATAGTTTTACATTTGTCCTTTACTAAGTTGATTTTAATAAATCCTTCTTCAATTACAATTTGATTCCCTGATTGGTGGATCATAATCAAATACAACAAAGTATTTTTAAAAGAGGGAACACACCAAACATTTGAGATAATACTTTCCCCAATTCTTGGTAAAATCACCTTTACATAACCTTTTCCTTGTGGTATATGATTGGTGTCATCTACTAGAAATATTAAACTCAAATTACAATCCTGGTAAGTCCAAAAGAAATCTTTCATATATGTCATATGTTGACTTGTGCTAGTATCCATGATCTAGGCATCCTCAAAATCATTTATGAATATGTAAGTTGTTTGAACTTTGTTTGTAACATTGTTTCTCTGTGTTGGAGTGATGTAAAAACATATTCATAATTTTAATCTGTATTTTCATATTGTGTCGAAGAATATTCTTTATTTTTAGGTAACTTCTCATAATTAATGCGACAATCAGAGGCATAATGGCCAATCTTGTTACAATGAAAAAAAGTTACTGTTTTCTTGCTTCTTTCTCTTCCAGCTGATTGATATTGGTTCTATTCTTCTTCTTTGTATTCTTTCTTAGTCCAAGATGTATTACCTTTTCCTCTTCCTCGTCCTCTTCCTCTACCGCTTCCTCGAACTTAACCTCGACCTCGATTTGAATAATGAAATGTATTATGCTCATTGCCCTTGGTAGAAGAAACACATTTTTCTATAGTTCTCTTTCTTGTTCTTGCAACCAAAACATCCTCTCCTGATTGTTGTTTCTTACCAAAAGTTTTGTCATGCATAGCAAGTAACTCACATAGTTTATCAAAGGTTATAATCTCCAACTTATCTATTATCTGCAATGTTTCCAAGAAATTCTTATATGAATTTGACAAACCTGAAATGAAGATTGTGACCATCAAGCTATCCTCAATCTTGGCAAAACCAGCCTTTAAAATATCTTTCCTTATATATTTGAGTCGAGAGATATATTCTATTAAATCTCCCCCAACAACTAACTTTTGTTACAATGACATTAATTGAAGATCGATTCTTTTAGCTTGAGTTTGTTTATCAAACAAGTCTTTAAGTATTTTCCAGGCTGACCAAGAATCAATACAGTTTTCAATATGCACAAAGACTTCATCATAAACCGTACTTTAAATTAGAGCTAAGGCCTTTTCTTATTCCAATTACCATCTTGTTAATTGAACATGATCAGTTGGTTTTGTAGGTAATTGATTACAAACTTGTTTCCATAGTTCATTGCAAATAAGAGTGCTTTCAATGTGCCAACTCCATGCTTTATAATTCTTTGATCCTTCTAATTTATCATAATCATTAAACAAATTAATGATTTTAGACATTGTTAAAATGTGAATGCAAATACAACTTATATCACCAAAAGAAAGGAAACATCTTATAATGCCAAATTGAAAACACGCCTTATATTGCCAGAAATAAAACACCCTGTAACGCCAAAAACAAAATATTCAATGCACCTTATAACACCAAATGCTCCTTATAATGCCTAATGTAATAATTAATGAATGTTAACAAGATTTGTTTATGTAATGGACCCTTCTATCGCCATAATTGTATAAGGTAACACCTTATATCACCTTGATTGTATTAATTAACACCATATATTACTGTAATTGTGACTGTACGCAACTTATATCACCTTAATTGAATTAATTAACCATGTTGTGCCAAACAAAAAAAAATATTGCACGGAATGCACCACACACCTTACACCATGCAAAAGAGATCTATTGGGGCCTGGCTTTGACCGATATAGAGTCCCATGAAAAAAATGACTGATTGAGCTTTACTGCGCTCTAATCAACACTTAACAATACAATTTTAATGTGTTCTCCTTACAATTTCTCGAAAAATATTTGTGCACCAAGTTAACATTACTTATGTTAACCTAACAATATCACTTTTTTAACTTTTCGATTCTCACTTTGCACTTTCTTTCATAAAGGAATATTTAATACAAATTTTCCCCAATGTTTAAAAAAATTCCATCACCAATCTTTGAATTTAGCAAAATAAAAATTTTAGTAGGTTTTACCAATGTTTGAAAAAATAACACCCGTCACCAAAGTCATCCTTCCTTGCACTCAATAAATCGCTCTGATTCCTTTTGCAAGATAGAGATTTTAATAAATGTTCTTTTCAGGTTGCTCTGGTAGGAGGTCGAGGGTCACTTATTTTCTTAAAAATAATATGATTTCACATTCATTTCTCAACATGAATGCATGGAGGAATAGAAAACACTAAATATTAAATACCAAAATATGATTGCATCGTACGAACAAATTTTTTGGAGGTCGTGGAGACTATGAGCAATGGAAGGTGGCAAACACTTAGAATTAACATTTCAAACTTCAGCAAAAATGTTTAAATAACTTGTCATCATCGCATTCTTCTTCAATTATTTTACCAAGGCCTCGAGGAGGATGATCAAGGATTTGAATGGAAATTATTTCTTTCCAAAGATACGAGTATTCAAAATTTACACAGAGAATCGTGAGGGCTATGGGCCAAAATCCACATCAAGTAAAATAGAAAATGGGTTTACATACCCAATAAACTATAACCAAGAAATATTTAATTAGAACTAATTAAAACTAACTTGAACACCTCATATGAGCGTGAAGGTATCCTTTACATTAATGTTTTATTAAATAAAACATTTATTCACTAAAACCTATTTTGGAACACAATTCCTAACCAATTATGTTTTCCCTCCTCCCTTCAAAGAAATGAATTGTTTTTTCTTATTTTTAATTTTTTTATAAAACATAAATAGTCATCCTATCTTCTCCCTTAAAACGGTGAATTTTATTTTCTTATCTCCTCTATGTGAAGCAAATACGTTTTTTGGATAGCTTTAAGGAAAAAAATTCTTTATGGTAAATTCCATTTAAAATGTTTTAAATAACATCTTATAGAGTTGCAAATGGTGAATACCTTGCTGATATATCATGACAGATGATAGATCAAGTGCAAAATAGGAAGTGTTGTGATAGAAGAAAAATCAAGTGCGATACAAGAAATGTCATGACAAAAGAAAAATCAAGTGTGAAATACCACAACAAGCCAATTTTTTGTGAGATATGGAAAAGAGTCTCTACATGGCATGATTTTTGAGGTGATGGTTCATCAATTATTTTTATCTAATTGAAGTTAACCATAATCAAACATCAAACATGATAAAATACGCTTAATCATAGTAAAACATGTCAATTATATTCAATTATGTGGTCAACCATTATTTCTTCATTACTATAAAAGAGATGTATTCAAATATTTTCTCACTTGTTGATCTACATACAAAAACACACATGAAATCACACTATACCAATGGCTTTAACTTCTTGCAAAATAACTTTAAAGTTGAAGAACTTAGCGATTGCATTTTCGAAAATGCACCATAAACATGAAGTCTTTCCTTACGATTAAATTTATTCAAAACTTTTTTTACTAAGTACCCAAAGAAAATGCCTCTATTTGTAGAACCCAAAAGTGTTTTGGGTTCATGGATGAAAGAATATAAGGCTCATAGGATGCAAAATGGGGCCATATGACGTTGCGTATGAAAACTTGCAGAGATTCTCCTATGGAGCGGTTAAAGTTATGACGGGGTCGTTCGACAAGGGGAAAAAGGTGGGTTAGGGCGGCTTCGGGGCAGTTTACAAGGGATAATTGCATAATGGAACATAAGTCGTCGTCAAGGTTCTAGACACAAATTCGATGTAGGGAGAGTAGGAGTTTCAAAAAAAGGTTTTCGTAATAGGAAAGGTCAACTCACCGCACATAGTGGGACTCCTAGGATTTTGCACGGATTGAAAAATAAAGCTTATGGTTTAAGAATATATGCGCAATTGGGGCCTTCAAGATGCTCCGTTTGATGATGGATATCATGTGTAACTCGACTCGCGGAAAATATTTAGGATTATGACGGATACCGCCAAGGGATTGGCTTTCTGGCATACCAAATGCAAAACTCCTATAATTCACGGTGATATTATGTGCAACAATATTCACTTAGATGACTTCTTCACTACCAATATTGTGGATTTCATGCTCAGCAGGCTAGAGATGAAGGATCTCAAGCAATAGAGGGAGGATCAAGGGGTAAAAATACCCCCCCCCCCCCCAAAAAAAAAAAAAAAAAGATATTTACTTTTTTGTTGATCGATGTGATTGTCAGAGACAATAATTTGTTGAGGGATGAAATGAAGAGCTCGATGACTATGGAAATGGGTTTCCCCATCGTTGATAGATATTTGGGGCATTTGGTGCATATGTGGTTGTTAGATACTTATGTTTGTAGTTTAGTATCACTGAAACATAATCTGGACATTCTATCTTACAATGTTTTTCCCAAAAGTTTGAATGGCGAGACATAAATGAAGATGATGAGGATAAAATAAACATAGACTTTGAGAGGAAAAAAAAATCCGAAGGGTTGGTGGTGGAGGCAACATGACAATAGTCAATAATTCAACATTAAGGTAAGGACTATGTTGTGGAGTGTATTGGTATTGAAATAAAAAAGGAGAGGATTGGAGGCAGCGAACGGGATTTGAACATGCGTGGGAGCAGGACGAAGTAAAATAAGAGGATGTAGAGGACGTAAAAAAGATTCGAATGGTGGGTTACTCTAGCTAAGGAGGATGAGAGTGAAGATCCCAAGAAGAAAGATAAATCTAAGAGTAGAGAGTGTAGGGAATGGTGGAGGTTTGAAAACTTCCCACTTCTTTTCTTTGTTGCTGCATCATCGTCTACTACCTAGACTTGTGGCTTGTTCCTACAGGATCAAGTACCCCTCATTGTTCTCTTCTATTTTGGGTATATTTGTCGAATATCCATATTTTTAGTTTGTAATTTGGATTTTAATATTTTTTTATTGGAGGGATTAGGGGATGGACACTAAAGAGAAACACAGAGGAGAAGCACTATTGTTCCATGTGGCATAGCATGTTTGAGATAGACACAAAGTATATTCCCATCAAATCCATTGGGGAGGGCACCTATGGGATTGTGTTCTCAATTAAAACTATATAGACCAATGAGAATGTGGATATTAACAAGATTTCTAATGCATTTGAGATCCAAATTGATGCCATGAGGATAGTTAGGGAAATCAACCTTCTTAGGAAGCTTTCCCATGATAACATAATTTCCTTGAATAACATCATGACCCCTATTGTCAGGTCTAATTTCAAGGATGTTTATGTAGTTTATGATCTAATGGATACCGACCTCCACTGGATCATCAAGAATTCTAAGGCCTTCATTGATTATCATTGCATATACTTCCATCTATCGGGTATATAATAAAGGGTAAATTGATGTTTTTGTGTGTTTGAATGGATGGATTTTGTGTCATTGTTTCTCATGTGGTTTTTTTATGTGATATTTTCCAATTGGATTTTTTTATGTGTACATAATTTTTGAATCAAATCTTGGGCAAATGTAGGTTCTCTCTTTCTCTTGGTCTCAATCTTCATAGGTAGCCATCAAATCAGATACTAGACAACTATATTAACATGCACCACTTCATTATTCTTTGGACAATTTGAATAGTTGTATTCATACATTGTTTTATTATAATTCATAAGCACCTCACCCTTCGTTCACATTTCTAATCTTTTCAATGTATTGCAAGTAGTTAAGGCCCACCTAATCTTGGCTCTACATTTTCCTCAAGATTTAAATATTTAATATTCCATAAGGAATTTTCCTTATGGAATTGTATTCCCTAACTTGATGGATAAATCATCGAGATTTGTTTAAATGTGTTCGACAATGTAATATAAAAACAATGTCATTTGGAGTTATATTTCAATGGATTCCATTAAAAAACACACACTTCGCATAATATTCATACCTCAAAATAATTCAAAATTATTAAATTTAGGCTTGATATACTATTCAAATCTATGCATAATCGATTAGATTGATAAATGTTGAAAATATGCTCAGGGGATATTCTAATGGAGTCCTCTCTCGTCATATATGATCATCCACTCTACTATATTCATTTGCCCCTCCTTCCCTTGAGAATGAGAGGGTAATTATGTAGTCCATTCCTCTTGTGGATTGCACTTGCAATGTGTCAAAGCACACAACATGGTGGCAGAGAAGCACCCAGGTGAGAGAAAAGTTAGAATGTGAAACATTTTTCATTAACTATTGCATCTTGTACTTATTTTTACAGACATTGATGAAATTTGATTTTTGTTTTAACATTCCATCATAGGAAGGAAAAACGTTGTTAAGCGAGATCAAATTAAAAAAAAAAATCACATCTACATTCACAAAAATATTATCTGGGAGTTATAGTTTTCATAAATCTAATTATGAATTGCAACAATATGTGAATCTATATGGATCAATTTTGTTCTTATTTTACCTTGTCTACATTTATGTATGCAATTATTGTCTTTTTTTTCATATTTAAATATCTTGTCATCTCTAAATAAAGTTTTCTTTTTTATCTCTACCATTTCCCTTTTATTTTGCTAGAATCATTGGTCCTCCATTACTTTTATTCAACAAAGGCTTACCAAATAAACTATATTTAATATTACCCTACCAATATTTCAAGTGCATCATTGAGATCTTGTATTTTTCATTTAACATTGTTTCAATTCCGATATAATTTTAAAATACAAAATTTTCACCTCTCCACCTTATAACGACGTACTTTTTGCACATTCAGGATCGCTTTCTAGTTTAATATCTATTACCGTAATTTAATTTTAAAAGAATTAAAATAAAATAATTATGTTGATAGGTGTCCCTATATCGGAACCTAGAATTTTGGTTCTTTTTTGTTGTAATAAATATTAAGTGGATGGCTACAATTTATGTTAATTTTTATTTTACTTTTGATCCAATAAACTATGATAAAGTTTTCATTTAAATCACACCACAGGGATGTTTCTTTCCATGCAATAGTCAATTCGAAATTCCTATCATTTTGACAAAGGAAAAACTTCACTAGAATGTTTTTCAAAAACATGGCCAAAACTTCTTTTTTGTAATGTGTCAACTTAACCTAGGATCACAATGTGAGAAACATAACCCAATGTTTCAATGTAATATTAAGAACATAACCCAATAATGTCATGAACATAAAATGACATCACAATGTGAGGAGCATATGCTAACATCACAATCGAACATAACCTTTCACCAACATCACATTGTGATGCAATCCAACATAACCCTACGTCACAAAGTGACAATCATATCCTAATGTCACAATGTGAAAAACATACCTTGATGTCGTAATATGACATACACAACTTCATGTTGAAATTTGATGTACAAACCCTAAAGTCACAATTTGATATACAAAACCCAACAATGCAATGTGATGTACAAAACCCTGCATTGCAATGTGATGTACAAAACCCAATGTCACAATGTCACGAAAATAACTCAATGTCACAATGTCATAATGAGATGAACATAACCTGACATTGCAATCATGATTAAAATAACCTAACATCATAATGTAAAAGACATATCCCAATGTCACAAAGTGACAAACATATCCCGACATCATATTGTAACAAACAAAATCAACATTGCAATGTGATGACCATAATATGACAAAAATAACCCAAGGTCACAATATGACATTTAAAAACATTTTATAGCAATGTGACATCCATAACCCAATGTCACAATATGATGAAAATAACAAAACGTCACAATTTGATGAACATAACTCGGTGTCACAATTTGTCGAACAAAACATGATGTTGCAATGTGACGAAAACTTTACTCAACGTTGCAATGTGCCAAACTTTACTTGATGTTGCAATGTGCTAAACTTTACTCGACGTCATAATGTGAAAAAAATATATTGATGTTGCAATCTAACGAACATACCCTGATGTCTCAATATGACGTACATAGCTCGATGTCGCAATCTGAAATACATAGCCCAATGTCGCAATCAGACATAGAAAACCCAATAATTGCATGAGACGTACAAAACCGTACATTGCAATGTGATGTACAAAACCCATTGTCACAATGTCATGAACATATCTCAATGTCACAATGATATGAACATAACCTGATGTTGCAATGGTTATTAACATACCCCAACATCACTATGTGATGAAGATATACCAATGTCACAATGGGATGAACATAAGCCAACGCCATAATGTAACAAGAAAAACCTTTTTTCGCAATGTGATGACCATAATCTGAAAAACATACCCCAACGTCGCAATCTGACATTCGAAACCATTCGTAGCAATGTGATGTCCATAACCCAATGTCACAATATGATGTACAAAACCCAACGTTCCAATGTTATCCACATAGCTCAATGTCACAAATAGATGAATATAACCCGACAATACAATGCGATGAACAAAACCTAACTCTACAATGTGATGAACATATCCCAATGTCAAAATGTGACAAACAAAAATTGTCGTCATAATGTAATGAAAAAAACCCAACATTGCAATGCGATGACCATATCTCGGGTCATAATGTGATGAAAAAAAATTGATGTTGCGATCCGATGAGCATAACCCGACCTCACAATCTGATGAACATAACTTGATGTGACAATGTGTCAAGTATAACTTAACATTGTAATGTGATGAACATAACCTAACATTGTAATGTGAAAAACACACCTTGACATGAAAATAAAAAATAACCCTTCATGAACATCACATTGTGATGTAAGCTGACCATAGTAAACAATAGTCAACCATGGTCAACCATGTTCAAATATAGTCAACCATGGTCATCCATTTTCAAATATAGTTAGCCATGGTCATCCATGGTCAACCATAATCAAACATGGTAAACCATAGTCAAACATGAAAACCCCTAGTCAACCATAGTCAACCATTTTCATACATAATCAACCCATGGTCGCTTAAAGTCACCCATGGTCACTCATGGTCTACCCATGGTCAGCTGATGGTCACCCATGGTTACTCATAGTCACCCACGGTCAACATGGTCTTGCATATTCAACCATGGTCTACCATGGTCAACCATAGTCAACCATGGTCAAGAGTTAAATTAAATTTTATCGTAGAGACCCATGCTCAACATAGTCTTCCGTAGTCGACCATGGTCTACCCTAGTCAACCATACTCAACAATGGATGCTTTATCATCGTCACCCATAGTCAACATGGTGTTCCATAGTCGACCATTCTCAAACCCTGCTCAACTTGTAATATCCCTAAGGACAAGCCCCAATTGTATTTATAAATTGTAAACATGTTTTGTAGGCTGGTGAGCTGAGTTATAATAAGCTAGGATGCATATTTGGTGATTAGGCCGGAGATCCTAGGTGTTAAAGGCTAGGAGCCTGATTTTGTATATGTAATTATGCAGATAATTAATATAATATATAAACATCGCTGCATGCTGACCGACCACGAAGAAAGAGTGATGGGGGACTAAGATTCCACATAATGGGTAAGGGAGAGGGGGATGAAAGGTTGGAAGAGGGGCTAAGCTTGAGGGTTTAAGTCCTTGAATAATAATTTATTATTATTCCAAAAATGGTGTGAAAGGTATATTTTTATCCTAAGTTCCTGGACAAGGGAACACATACTTGATGGAGTGCATGCATCTTCATGGGAAACATGTGTCGGCCCAGGCACATGCAATTTAACCCAAGAATTGAGTCGTGATGGGGGTTCATCCTCCATTCTTTCATCCACTTTCTGAACTGTGTGTGGTGGGCATATGATCTCCGCATACCCTCACGCAACTCTGAAATGAGAAAACCGTGATGTTTTCCTGAGAAGCCAATGCATCCTCCATATGAACCATTTGAGTCTGTGTTCGAAATCTGCGTTGATTCCTTGTCACGCACCCTGAAAACCAGTGGCAAACCCGTGGACTGAGCTGTGTCTCCTGTGTGTCCTGTGAACCCAGTTTATCCACACTGCAAATCTGAGTTTGTGCTTAACCGTTTGGGTTGTTGTCTTATGTGAAACCTGAGCATACCATAATTGTCTATGCCATGTGTGTTATAACTGTGGGTTGTTGTGGCCACGTAGTCCCTTGGCTGCGTATGATTGGCTACCGTCATATGTTCCTTGTTGAGACTTACTTTTTTCCTCCTTGTGTTGGAACGGAGTTGAAGAAGCAGGTTGTTAGGCATGTGTGCAACACTCTCTCTAGGTGAGGGAGGTGGTTGTGGTTGAAGAGGTAGGTTGTCAGGCCTGTGAGTGACTCTCTCCAGGTGAGAGAGTGTGCGGAGGAAGTGAGAACTCCTAGAAGGGGTCATGTAGTTTCCACAGATCTCAAAAAATTTTGGTCTGGCCTGTTGTTGAAGCCCAAGGAAAGGGAGGTTTAGCAGTGGAAGGACTGTCCTGGTGATAGTGAAGGGGTATACTCCTGGGGTGGGACAGGCATGTGGGGAATGAGAGTCTGTGAGCAATGGGCATAACTGGCTCCTGGGAGAGAATCCATCCTCATAAACTGTGTGTCTTCCTGTTGACCTTGCCTAGCCTAGTTTTCCCTTGCCGGTGGAGCTTACTCCCAACTCGGGGGTGACGTACTGCTGAGAGTGATGAGCAACACGGTCTATGGCTGGGAGGTTCATGGAAGGCCTGCACACAGTTGGTGGTGTTATTCCAGTTGAAAGATAAGTATAATTTACTTGCTTAATTTTATGTTATGCATAATGATGGAATGTTATCATGTGTTATGTTGCATGTATGAATTGCTATTAATTCTATTTAAATTTGAATGGTAATAGTAACTCTATGTTAAAATGTGTTAATTTGATTTAATGCATATTATATTTATATTTGAATATTTCGCAGTAGTGGCATTTCCCGGTCTCTGTGGAGGGATGGGGATGCTATAGTTTGGCATCGCAGCTAAGTCAGAGCTGAGTAGTGGCATTGCCCAGGCCTGTTGATGGTTAGGGATATTACAAATTGGTATCAAAGCATGGTTACAACACTGAGCCTGGATGGGCCATGTTAGTGGAAGTCGAAGAAAGAGTTTTGGAAGGAGTTTTTGTCAAAATGGAAAAAACTCAAGTTCTGACCCAAGGTTTCAAACACTGAGCCTGAATGGGTTGGATAAGTGGTCATTGGACCCAAGGTTTCAAGAGGAAATTGTGTCTAGAGGACCAATTTCGAACCTCAGAACCTTCCTGAGTGCCAAGAAGTTACCTTGGTCGTGTTACGAAGCTCAGTAGGAGTAGTGGTGTCATAAAACCATGACAATAATGTGGACCTTAGGATCTGTTCAGGAGAAGGAGAATCCTTCACGACTGTCAGATCTGGTAATGTTGCGAGGCAATTAGTCGTGAATTCGTTTAGAAATCCACAGAGTAACAAAGTTTGTTCTGCGTTGTAGGATCTGTTCGGAAGGAAGGGAAATCCCTTACGACCGTCAGATCTCGGGAAGGTGTTGAAGGGTTAACTTGGAATCCCTTCAGACTTCGTGACTTCGGAGAAGTTGATGCAAAATAAGAGAGAAGTCCGAAGTTCCAAAGCTCGAAGAGCTGAAGTGGTGAGTCATGATGACATCACCTGGAGGTAACATGGACACATGGGATGTGTTCCATGTGCCAGTGGGTTCCGAACCTGTGCAAGTTTGAAATTCCATATGGAACGTCACATGTGACACCCATCTGATTGGGCCACGAGTCAGCCATTATTATTCCACCATGTGGCTTGCCGTATGAGTAGGGCTAGTGGGGTCGAGGTTACGTAACGCAGTTAAAGGTCAGAGGACCCACAGTGGCATTAATCATGATATGTCAATATCAACGACCAGAAGGCATTGCGGTTTCACTGAGGGGTTACGTGTCAGGGTCAGAAGAATTGCGGGATGAAAGGTGGGTTAATCCAAACCATCGTTGCATTCCCCCACAATTGGAAAACGTTAAGTGATGTGACGTAATGACATCACCAAAGGTGATCGAAATGTTCAGATATTAACAGTTCGAATGAGTGGATGTGAAATCCTTCGAAGTCCCGAAGCTTCGAAGTTCCAGAACTCAGATGCCTGAAGTTCCATAGTGAGTGTCAGTCGTCGGATGTTGAGTAGACGTGGACGGTTGATCAACCCTACTTCACAAGTTTGGTAATCCGAAACTCCGAGAGATTGTTGTGTGGTTCTTTGAAAACTTTCGAAGCCAAAGGACTGAGTAAGATATTATTGATCTAGCACTTGGTAACGACCCATGGTTGCGTGGGTTGGGGACTGAGAGAAAGGGGCTAGTGCCCAAAAATGATTACTGAGCAGAGAAGAGCTCAGAAAGAAAATGAAATCTAAACTTTTCTTAAATCAAATTGGTTTGAATGTGTAAACTGGTGAAGTATTGAATAAGTTTCAATTGTTTCTCTTCTTTGAGTTTTCGAGTGCAAGCAGTGCACATTGTCTGCAAGGAGTGCGTTGACAGAGGTAAGATAACCTTAGATAAGCTCAGGAGAGATATCATTGAACTTTCATCATCATAAGTGCAAGGAGTGCACATGAAGAACTCAGTGTTGAGTTCAAAGAGATTTAGAGTCACTGAGAACTCTGTAGGGCTCTTCCAGGTGGGCATTAAGTGAGTGCAAGTGTGAAAAGAGAGAACTCTTTGTTGAGTTCAGGGAGAAGAGTATCATAGGAATATATTGCTGTTGAACATTTTGTAGAAAACGCTCAGCAAGGTGTGCTTTGAGGAGAAGGTTTCAAAAAGGCCGAGACCCTTAGGAGACCGAGTAAATCAAAAAGACCAGAAGAGATAATGCTTATGAGATCCAAGACGAGATCCAAGAGGCGGACTCGTAGGAGAAAGTTAAAAGGCCAAAACCTTTGAATATCCACAAACTCTTCCAAGTCGGAAGGAGTCAAAAGCTCAAGAGGAGGAACGACCCCAGATGTCGATCTGGGAGAGGGAGATGTGAACTTTTGGAGGTAGATCTCGGTCGTCCGTTTAGAAGCATCGTCAAGATCGTGAGATAGACGGTCACCTAGCATTGTAGGCATAGAAGGTGCTCGAGCTTTACGAAGTCAAGGGCAGGACGCAATCCAAACCACGATTTTGGAGGAAGGACACGTGCAGGCTCAAGGTGAATTGCAGGACGAAAAGTAGTTTGGTCTCAAACCACCTTTGAGCATGCCCGCAACATCATGTTTGCGTGAGGTCACTGCCCAAGGTCACCTATAAGGAGGAGCCAAGGAAAAATGTAGAGTGGACTTGCTAAATTCCCGAAGTCCCGAAGTGATTTGGGACTGTCCATCATTTGAAAGGATGTGTGGGATAAATCTATTAGTTTCGGGTGAAAACACTTTGGGAGAATGTGAAGGACAAAAGTTTGAAATTGTCGAAGCAGTTGGGAGTCGTTGATCTGGTTTGGACAAGTTTCACCAGATCGTGAATTTCAGAGGATCGTACTTCGGGGTATCTAAGAAGTTGTGCTTCAGAATATCCCGAAGTGCCTAAGTCCCGAAACGACGAGAGCCGTCGATGTGAAGAAGGACATGCGGCACCAGATCTAGAACTCCGAGAATAGAGCACTCTGGAGGAAAGCAGAGGGTGAAAGTGTCGAAATCGCAAAGGAGATCTCAATTGTTGATCGAAGAGGAGGTCGAAGGACCGTTGATCTGGTATTGGTCAGAAAGAGTGGACTTGTCAAAGTCTCGAAGTGCCGAAGAGAATCAGGGTCGTTGATTCGGAGAGGACACGTGGTAGAAGATTTGTCACTCCGGGGAAATTCACTCCAGAGATTTGTGTGTCTGGAGACGTGAGAACTCTTGAAGGCCGGAGAGCTGGAGTTCATCATAACCGTTTGATTTTTGAGGACAGGTGTCATTAGATATTCCACTCCGAAATATTTCCATACAGGAAAATAAGATAGTTGAGCGTTGAAACTCCCAAGGGCCAGAGAGCCGGAATCAACCATAGTCGTTTATTTGGAAGGGAGCTACGTGTCGATAGATCGTGTAGATCTAGGATCACATGTGGAAGGAGGATAGATAGCAGTCGTTGATCGTGGATCATCGCCAAGGGATTGGAGATCGACAGATGAGCTGGATTGCAGGGCTAGAACTTGCTCGGATGTTAAAAATCTGAGAGCGGGCCACAATTTGTACCACGGTTTTAGAAAAAAGGATGTGTGGCAACTGGAGGTGAATTGTGGGGGGAAAAGAGGGTTGGTCTAAAACCACTCTTGCCCACGCCTGCAATCGCAGTTTTCCATGAGGTCATAGCCCACGGTCTTATGAAGGAAAGGGATAATGAAAAAAGGGGCTAGCACCTGAAACTTGGAGTTTTGGAAGTGCTCAGGAATAACCCGCGAGTATGTCAGGACCTGCACACAGAAGGAAAGGAGACCTGTGTATAATTGTTTTGGGTTCAATCATGATCCCAAAGAGTCAATGCGACTCATAAGTTTGAAATATCCTTTGACCGGAAGGTCAATAGACCCCGCTGAGGTAGGGGCACTGCGTCGAAAGTGCTCAGAAAAGAACTAGTCATGTATAATGACTATAATGAGAGCACAAGAAGATTCAGGAATCTGGGAAGATTTAAATACTTATGGGATCAACAAGAAAAAGTTTTATAGGGAGAAAGAAATTGCTATAATTTCTATGGCAACTAGTATGATTATGGATGGTTGGGTCAGCCAAAGGAAAGAATGTTTGCGTGTTTGCAAGTGTTGTTGGTGATGTTGTCGCATAAGGAGGGAAGCAACAGAGAGATAAAGTGTTGGTTATAAGTTTGATAAAAGAAGCATGAAATCTTCTACTTCCATCAGACTTTAAGGTAGTATAAAATTTACTAATGCCAGTCATGCAGGTATGAGTTTTTATCACTCTTTTTGCATAATTGTTGAAAGGAAAATTTGGTAAGAATTTCCTCAGCCAAAGTTATTTTATAAAATCACAGGGTTATATTATTGAATGCATACCATTGGATGTGGTAAAGGCTGGAGGCCTGTATTAATTCAAATCTTTTTAGCTTATGAATGCACACACTGACATAATAGAATGTCATGTTAATTTGGTTATGGTGTAATAACCAAAGAATTAAAGATAAGAACTAGTTATAGGAATGAATGTCAGTAAGCTAGTCAGGTATGAGACCATGACCTGGTTGGATATGGCAAGGTATGGATATGGAAAGGTTATGAGCCACACAGGTACTAAAATCTTCCTACTTTTGAATAAAACTTGTGCTGCAACCTTTTTGCTAACACTAATGAACACCACAGAATTATATTCTTGGTGTAGTGTTCGGGTCGAAAAGGAAGACATCTAATTAATTGAAAAGACAATAGGAAGTGTGTGGAGAATGTGTCAACACATTGGCCAGAATTCCAACTTATCGATGGTGAAATACATGACTGAGATAAAGAGCATTATGTAAATCAATGCAAAGGTGCACTGAATAAAATGGCATTGAGAGTTGTACTCGTGTCTAGTAAGGGGCAAAGTTGCACTCATACATGATGGAATTGTATACTTAAATGCACTTTGTTGAATGCATTTTGTTACTGCATGTATATATGTTTTTGGAATGGAAATAATTATACTAATGGTGGAAATGTTGCTAACTCATGAAGTTGAGAACATTTCAGGAACTGTTAAACATTGCAATAGGAAAGTTGCAAGCTAGGTAGTCACAAGAATAGAGACTACAAAATTTTTTATGTTCAGAAAATTGAAATAATAAACTCACTATTATTAATTATGAACATGTATATGCATATAATGATGAGTCATTCTATTTGGTTAAGTTGTTTGGTAATGGTGATTGAATTTCTAGGTGAAGGAAATTCTAAGTTCGTTTCATATGGTTCTGTACATATTGCAATTGAATTATGATGTACAGGAAATATTGACAATTGTTGGCAGTATGCAAGATGAAGCCTTGTAGGAAAATAGTATGTAGTTTGGTGCTTGTGGAAAACCACAAGGAAGGTTGCAATCCTAATTTGGCAACAACTAAGATGATTTATGAAATAGAATTTCATGTTTTGGGGATAAAAGTTGAATTCCCTTTCGAACTAATTGGAGTTCCTAAATGATTTCTTTTATGTTTTCTCATGATAACTACATGTGGGTGATGAGATGATGTTGATTAAAGTTAGAATGTTGACTACAAAGAGTAGCTCGGGGAAGATGTTGATTCAAAATCTCTGAGGGAAGTTGGAACTCCGGGAGCCACAGTGCTCTAAGACTTACGGTCTGACCTGTTGTTGAAGCCCAAGGAAAGGGAGGTGTAACAACTGATGGACTGTGTGACAATGAAGGTGCACACTCCTAGGGTGGGATAGGCATGTGGGGAAGGAGAGACCATTGGTTGGAGTGCTTCTGAGGTTTGGTACCTTGATCTAGACCATGTGATATGGAGGTATTCTCAATCAAAAGATAAGTACCAATTCTCTATTTATTGTATGTTGTGTATGTTGTATACATGTTATAATGTTATTAAA
>JZKD02S1672931.1:81307-96865 GCA_000966675.3 Picea glauca | reverse complement strand
CAATCTAGACATAAAATAATCAAACTATTCCTCATTAAAAATATTCCACTATTCATAAATAATATATAATTAAAATTTTCTAATTGCAATTGGTTATGAATGGTCTTATAAACAATAGTAATAAACACAATACATAAATATTATACTAGACTTACCCAACACAAATTTATAATTAGTATTTATTATATTGTCTTATAAAGTAGCAGTGAACATAATAAGAAATATTATACTAAATAAACACAAATTTATAATTATTATTTATAATATACAATAATAATATAATTTATAATATATAATAATGATATAATTTATAATTATTATTTATAATATATAATAATGATATAATATATAAGAATATGTATCCAACCCATATCAATTTATGTAACTACAATTATATATTTTTATTTTGAGTAATTTAAAGGATACATCCACTAGTATTCTCATGTATAACTTAAGCAAATTACTAGTTATTTAATATAGGATGTCAATTCCAATAATCAAATAATGATAAACTATTAATATAGGATGTCAATTCCAATAATCAAATAATGATAATTATATAATAATTTACTAGCTTAAATAATATAACATGTAATATTCATATTACAATAATAAGAATAAGTTGGCTTTACAGAAAGTAGATTGCAATCTTTTTCTATTATATCAAATATATGGTAATAGTTATTTAATATAGGATGTCAATTCCAATAATCAAATAATGATAAACTATTAATATAGGATGTCAATTCCAATAATCAAATAATGATAATTCTATAATAATTTACTAACTTAAATAATATAACTATAATAATTTACTAACTTAAATAATATAACATGTAATATTCATATTACAATAATAAGAATAAGTTGGCTTTACAGAAGTAGATTAAGTTTGCTTTACAGAAAGTAGATTGCAATCTTTTTCTATTATATCAAATACATTTTTTTCAACACTCTTATTGCTTAATTTCATTAAGAAAATTTAACTTACTCAATTTAAAGAATAACATCAAATATTATTTCTTTCTTTATTTTTATTTTCATTTACACAATATAATAATATTTTTATTTTCAAAATATAAAACCTAAATTATTCAAAACATTATTATATTATCTAGGTAAACTTCATTTACTTTGTCGACTTATAATTAACAATGAATAATATTTGTTTGTCCCAAAATATAAAACCGAAATTATTCAAATCATTATTATACTATCTATGTAAACTTCAGTTACTTTGTTGACTTATAATTAACACGGATTGGGTGCGCACTTTCCTTCTCATCTATCGAATCTTCAACATATTTTGAATCGTTCAAATCCATGTGAGTTGAACAACTATAATTTTTAATGGATTCTCCAGTTGTAGATTTTGTTTATGATCCAGCAGATTGACAATATTTTAGATATTAACTAGTTGTTGATATTCTGTGGCAAGAACCTAAATTTTCTAATATTACCTTGTGAACCTCTCAAGTGATTTTTCTGAATTTAAGAAGTGCGTAGACGCAACTTGCATTTTGTAAGATATGACATTTCATACCTCCTTTAACTTTTAACTTTAGTTACTATCCCGATCAAGGGTTAGATAAATCTAGGCAATGCATCCAATTCAAATCAAATCGTAGATAGATCACAATAAATTCTCCTCATAATTAAAGATTTTGAAGATTTTGACGGGTAACAAATTGGTTCTTCACTTTCTGAACATGAAAAAAATTAATCGGTTGTGCGGTATCGAAATAACAATGAACTTTGGAATTTCAAGAACAAGCAGAGATTTTTGGTTTTTGTTAATACATTATTAAAAAAATTTTGGCACATTTTTACTCACTTAAAAGTCTCGATTTATATATAAAAAACAAATTCCATCAACAAATTCCACCAACCTGATATTCTATGCAGTGTGACTGATTTGAAGCGCACGAGAGAGTTGAGGAAATGTCCTTCAAAATTCATCAAAGAGATGGAAGAATGCATGTGCCTCTACAGTCTTAATCAACATCAAGATTGGTTGAGTAATGAGTTTAGATCTGAAAGCATGTAAGCCTTTCCCATAATTTATAATGCCTAAGTTCCATAAAACGTGGAATAAAATATATGACAAAAACTAGAAATGGAAGGAAAAATTGAAAATCTATGGGCTAAATCATTCCCAAAGAAAAGCCATAAAAATTGGTGGGCGAAATCGGTGCCATATAGCCTTGATTTGAGGTCATGTACGTGAATTAATTCCAAAAACACCATGGTTTAGCGAATATGGGCGATTCAGTCCTAAAAAAATGGATTCTAAAATATCCCAGGCGAATCTAAAATTTAGCCATGAAATGCGGAGGGAGAATCCTCGTTCCATGGATTTTCTTTCTATTTTATAAGGGGCTAATGATGTTCCATTTCTATTATTTAATTTAATATTTGGACTAAAACAATTAATTTTCTTAAAAACTACCTTAATAAAAATTCTTCCCTTCAAAATTTTAAACCCTAAAATTTCGCCCATTTGCTAAATTTCGCCCCTAAAATTATTTATGGTTGGGAGGGTCATGGAAGGTCTGCACACAGTTGGTGGTGTTATTCCAGTTGAAATATAAGTATAATTTATCTACTTAATTTTATGTTATGCATAATGTTGGAATGTTATCATGTGTTTCGTTGCATGTATGAATTGTTGTTAATTCTATTTAAATCTGAATGGTAACAATAACTCTATGTTAAAATGTGTTAATTTGATTTAATGCATATTATATTTATATGTGAATATTCCGCAGTCGTGACATTTCCTCTGTGGAGGGTCGGGAATGCTACAGTTTGGTATCGCAGTTAAGTCAGAGCTGAGTAGTGGCATTTCCCAGGCCTGTTGATGGCCGAGGATGTTACACAACCATAGTCAACCATGGTCAACCATGGGAAACCATAGTCATCCTTGGTCAACCATATTCAACCATGGTTAAAATGGGAAACATAGCCACCATTGTCAAACATTGTCGACCATGGTAAACCATAGTAAAATATATCCTTCCATGGGAAACCATAGATAACCATGGTCAATTATTGTTAAACATGTTCAGACATAGTATACATGGTCAACCATTATCAATGTGGTCAACCAAGGTTCATACATAATCAACCCTCATCATCCATGTTCAAACATAGTTAACCATGGTCATCCATGGTAAAAAATAGTCACACATGGTCAAACATAATAAAACATGGTCACACATGGTCAAACATAGTCAACCATGGTCATACATAGTCATCCATGGTCATACATAGTCACCCATGGTCAACATGTTATTCCATAGTCATCCATGGTCTACCATAGTCAACCATAATCAACCACAGACAAGAGGGAAATTAAAACTTTATCATAGTCACCCATAGTCAACTTGGTCTTCCATAGTCATCCATGACCTACCTGATCAAGCATGATTTGGTTTGTGTTATTCATTAAAATATCATATCCCAATGCCAGAATACGACAAACCATATCCCAACGTCACAATGTGATGAAACATATCCCAATATTGCAATGCGAGAAACCAAATCATGATGATCAGGTAGATCATGGAATACTATGAAATACCATGTTGACTATAGGTAACTATGATAAGGTTTTAATTTCCCTCTTGCCCATGGTTGACTATTGTTGAGTATAGTTGACCACGGTAGACCATGGACGACTATGGAAGAACATGTCGACCATGGGTGACTATGTATGACCTTGGTTGACCATGTTTGACTATGGGTGAACATGTTTGACCATGGTTGACCATGCTTGAATATGGTTGAAAAACACAACTACATTAGTTATTGAAGGATGGAAAATGGCATCGATCGATGTATATCAACCACTTTTTATAATGTGGTTGTACTAGTTAATTATTTGTCATTTAAAAAAAATGAATTTTGCAACATGAAGAATAATAAGCTAATATATATATATATAAGAAAATAATAAATCATTTTAATTTAGTAAAAGGTTTAATGTTATTGTAAAATTCTTATTTTCAAACCCCAACTTAGCAATGTATATTGTTAATGTAATATATGGACGAGGGCCATGCGATGTAATATGTAAATGAGCTCAATTGAATAAAATGTATCACCAACTATAGATCGACAAAAACAAAGATTTTGGGGATTAGTTTCAACAATAGAGGGAAGGGATCCAAGGGGGGAGAGTTTACCCATGTTTATTAAACATAAACCATTTCTTTCTAAATTATCCTTACCATGAACCACCCATTAGATGGTGGGTGTGAGAAGTCACATCCCATAGTTATTGAGAGCATGGGGGTTGAGTACAATAATCTTGGGGAAGAGTGTAAGTCAAGAAATAAAGAGAAAGAGGGGAATTCATATGAGTAGGAGACCATAATTACACATTCACGTTTTTTGCATGGAGAGTTGTTTTTACATGGAGTTTTCAGGAAAAAAAAGGAGTTTCGAGTGTTGAATCTTGAAGGAAACTATTATGGACATGTTTGGTAGCTATTTGGATTTGTAATATTGTGGTAAGAGAGGTTGCGGGCCTATGAGAAACATTCTACTCGAAAGTTTTCAAGAGAAGCAAGAGTTTTGCTGCTAGGCGAATTCGTGTTACAACTGTAGAATTCCTAAGGTCCCAAAAGATAAATTTCATGTCCAATCTATGGTGGAATCCCTAGTGGGGAGTGGAAAGGCCTAAGGGAATGTAAGCAATGAAGGGGAATTCCATCCCTCGGGTTGTGTAGGTTGTGGGGAAGAGAGCTAGTGGACTAGAAATAGTTGTGGGAATTGACTGTTGAGAGGGGGACATTAGCAAGCCTTAGGGACCACTGTCTTTTATGGATTCCTAACCCCAACTTGGGGGTGACTTGCTATTGATATCTAGAACAAAAATTATATGGTTGGGAGGAACGTCTGTCCTCTGCAATGGGTTGCATATTTCTTAGGATAATTTTTCTTATTTGTTGTGTTTGTTCATGTTAAAGCTCATATAGTTGTTGTGCAATTTATTCTGAGTTATCTTGGTTATTGCTACTTGTTGTGAGTAGATTGATGCACATGAATGCCTATTTTATGGTTGAATGATGTTGTATGTATTCAATTGTTGTTGTACATAACTAAAGTAGTTGCATTCAAATTTTTATTTAGTATGGATAGTTTAATGAGATTGAATTTCATGCTGTGTATTATTTTTTCATTTAGAATTGGTAGCAAAAACTTTTATTGGGTTGTTTTTAACAATAACGTGATCCATCTTAGGGTTTGGTGCATTATAGAGTGGTATCAAAGCTTAAGTTCAATCCTGGATCCATATGGGCCAAGAACTACTACGAATTTAGGAAAATTCATTGTTATAGATTTTGATATGTGAGAAATTTGGGAAAAATACTGGAAATTCAGAGTGAAATTCCCAAATTCATGAGCAAATTTGAGTTTTAAATGACCAAAAATTCTCTAAGATATGTAATAGTGTCAATTGAATGGATTGCAGAGCTAGATACGAATTGAAAGGTCAAAATTCACATTCTAATGGTGGTTGAAGGAGTTGGGACAGTTTGATGAATCGACGACGAACATCACATTTGATATTGAGATCAAAAACCCAAATTCATCATGATTTTATTAAAAATTTACAAGTTTTTTGTATTTTGCATCAGGAGAAAAATCGATGTTTTGGATTCAGTTTTGGCCATTTGGAAAATGAAACAAATTGATGACCATGATTCATTTTTGCAGATTGGTGAAGTTAAAGAATCAACAATTGAGTTTTATTTTCAGTGGTTGGGAAATGGAGTAGATTGATCTTCGTGATTTGTTGGAAATGTTGAGTGAAGTTGGGTGAATTAACAATCAAGAAAATTTTAAATGGGAGATCAATGACCTAGATTCATATGGGATTTAGTCGATGGCCTATGTTCAGGTCGGAAAAATGAGAAATGTGTTTGGTTTAGATAAAATATGTCTTCGATAGTCGATGGCCGATGATTGGGGAACAACATAATTTGGGAAAATTTTTCATGCGACCAAAAGAAATCTCCAATCACTGATGGTCGATGATCAGGGGTCGACATATTTAATGAGGTGTTTAATTCATCCAAAAGAATTTTATGATTTCCAATAAAGGAAATCAGATGATGACATGTCTTGCCACATCAACATCCATGTGTCATGCCACATTAGCTAGAGTTCCATGTCAGATCCAGATGTCATACCATGTCAACATCCACCTGTCATGTGGTGTCATCATAGTTTCCACATCAGACAAGATATGGTTGAAGATTGATGGTGGGGGTTTGAAGAAATTATAACTAAGTTGGTTGTCAAAGGAATTTGTTGATGATTTGGGATGGGTGAGATTTGTGTGCAACATTTGGTTTGCGAAGAGAAATGGCCAATGGATGATGGCCAATGATTTTGGTTCGGGGAGATTCGCGAGCATGTTTGGTTTTCCAAAATAAATCTACAATCACCAATCATCAATGTAGTGTTGGAAAATCAATGGTTCAGATTGCTTCGAGTTGGCGTTCGACAATGGAATTTCATCTATGGGCCTAGGGAAGGTGTAGTGGATCAATGGTTGAAATGTCTTTCGATTTGAGATCTACAAATCATATTAAAAGGCTTTTTTTTTACTAGTGAAATCAATAGCTAGTCGGGCACATACTCATGTGACACATGGTCATGTTATCCAACTGCTACCACTATAACTACATACATGCCAATGTGGCCCCTCACGTGACACACAAGGCTAGTCGTGGGTTTCGAACTGGTGACTTCACATAACATAGTGCCTTAACAATACACTCTATCACTAACTATTCTACACCCCATGGGCCATATTAAAAGACTTTTAAAATAGTAAAAACATTTAGTTTTTATAAAAAAACCTTATGATTTTTTAAGGTCATAATCTTGTAGGGTATTTTTTAGGGCCTAAAAAACTTTTTTAAGAGTTCTAATTTTTTTATTGTAAGTGTTGTAATAACCACATACAATGTCTATAGCTTAATCAAAATAACTTGGAGATAACTTTTCAATGATCTATTTCAAACACAAATCATAAATCGTATGAGAAAGTTGTAACTGGAACTGTAGAGGATATAGTTTTGGTATTAATTTACTTCCAGATGGCATAAGCACTTGCTCAGAAGTCCATTTGGGTCACACGAGTAGTCTATGGAAAACTTATTGATCGTGGAATACAAAAATGGATCCAAATTAGGAATCCAAGTATGTTAAATGTGCAGGTAGAGAAAGAATACACATGTACCATATATGGATAAAATGGTAAAACAATCTAAACTTCTCCAGACCATAGCTTTCATATCAAAGCTCAGATTTGAGAAAACAAATAGTCCCTGGAAAAGTCTTGAGGAGGAGAAACCACCTATCAACCCATAGTTTGGAATAGTGCATTAATGTTCTCTATAATTTGAAATGAATAATGACTTTTAATCTAATTAATAAATATTTTGCAATATGCTTAATTCTAACAACGATTGTTGCATGCACATTCTTATAGAATTAGAGGTACAAGAAAACAAAATTGGTTCCTATGTGAGAAACAAAGATATGGAGGATGCACAAGGGTCTTAGAGCCATGAATAAGAGATAAAATGAATTCATATCGTCATGGGAAATTTTTATACATATTCTAATGGAATAATATACATACAGGAGAATATAACTATGATAAGACTATAAATAGAAGTCGAGAGCTATAAGAACGATAATGAAAAAATTATGTAATCCTGGTAGGAGATACTATGAATATTGAATATGATAAAGAGGAAAGTCAAGAATCTAGTGCAAGGAAAGTGGAATAATCTATATCTCATGATAGGAGGGATGATCATGGAGGATTTAGATAGTTAACGAGTGTTAGAAGGAATCAACATCATCATTCCTCGGGAAACTCAACCAGAAGAGAATATGAACATTCAAGGTTAGAAAGAATCACAAGTGTGTCTCATGTTAGACATCAAAGGATGAGACATTGATAATATATATTGCAAGGGGAGTTGAGGAAAATCAAACCACCATCATTTGATGGAGAGAACAGGAAAGGAGAAGATGTAGAAGCATGGTTGTTGGGAATGAGGGAATTTTTCTAGTTACATGATTACTCATCAAATGTATAAGCCCAAATTGTATCCTACAACCTTCAAGGAAAGGTATATAGGTGGTGGGATCAAATTAAGTAGGTTAAACACCTTGGTGAGAAGATAATTTATTGAAAGCAGTTCAAGAAATATTTCCAGTAGCAATGCTTGTTAGAAAAATGTTATGACAAGAAGATCCAAGAGTTCTTTGAACTCAAACTGAGAACATGACCATGATTGAAAATGAGAGAAAATTGTTGGAATTCCTCAAGTATGTGAGTTTCATTAGAGATGAGAAGGTAAAAATTTAGAGGTTCCCAAGTGGACTACCATCCTTTTACAAGGATAAATTCAGTTTATTATCCCAGGGATTTAGAATAACCCATAGGAAAGTCTAAGTATTTGTATGAGAAGAACTGAGGGATTCCAACATTCCAAAAGGATTGGGATTATAAGAATAAATAAAATATGGATCAAAGAAAGAAACGATTAAATCAAACTTTCATAAGGAATAGTTCTCAAGCACATCAACAAGGGTAGCCATCTTAAGGTGATAAGAAAATGACAGATTCATTGGGAAAGAGGCAAAGAAAATATTCAATAAAGTGTTGGAGATGTGAAGAATATCACATGTATAAATATTGTCCTCACCATGGATATAAGATGAGGACTATGCATAGAATCAATAAGGAGGAGACAATAGAGGAAGTGGGTAGAAGCATTCCAAGGTTTTATGCAACCTTGGAAAATGGACATGCAAACTATCGATCCCACATGATTGAAGTGGAAGGTAAGATTGATAATCAACACATAGCTATTTTGATTGATTCTAGAGCTAATCATAGCTATACAGATCCAAATATAATTGAAATATTTAAATTGATGAAATGTAAGCATGAAAAATCTTGGTTAGCTCATCTATCTATTGGAACCAAGAGAAGAATCAATGAGCTTGTTAAAGAATGCCCAATAAAAATGAATGGAGTCAACACTAGGGTAGATTTGAAAATCATACCGTTTGGGTCTTATGACTTCTTAATTGGTATGGATTGGATAGAAAAACATCATGTTGTATTATATTGTTATAGCAAGGATTTCACAAGTCTTGATGAGGAAGGAAATTTAAGGACAATGCAAGGTGTTCCAAGGCCTATATCTATCTGAGATATTTCAACATTGCAACTAAAAAGAAGTTTTAGAAAAGGGTTCCAGATATATGTATCCCACATGGAAGAGACAATGAAGGATAATGAGCCAAGTCTTGAAGATTATCCAACCTTGAAAGAATATGAAGATGTGTTTGGAGAGTTTCCAATGTTTCCACCAAAGAGGGATATATATTTCTCTATTGAATTAATGGTTAGAGATTCCCTAGTGTCTAAAACTCCCTATAGAATGAGCATGCCAGAGCCAAAATACTTGAAAATGAAGCTAGAAGAGTTGTTGAAGAAAGGGTACATATTATTATATTTTTCTCCTTGGGGTTCCCCAGTTATTTTTGTCAAGAAAAATAATGGAATTTCGAGGTTAGGTATTGACTTCAAACAACTGAACAAAGTTACATTCAAGAAAAAATATCATTTGCCAATGATTAATGATATTTTTGATTAACTGAAAGGAGGAAGGATATTTTCCAAGATCAACTTGATGTCAGGTTATCATCAAGTGAGAATCATTTAAGAAGATACTAGAAAAAGAATCTTTAGGACAAAGAATGGACACTATGAATTTGTAGCGGTGCCTTTTGGGTTGACAAATGTGCCTGCTAGATTTATGTGTGTAATGAATGGGGTGTTCATAGATTTTATGGACAATTTTGTCACTATATTATTTGATTATATTCTTATCTATTCCAAGACGAAGGATGAGCATGAAAAATAGTCAAGGATGGTGCTACACGCATTTTGAGAGAAACAATTATATTCCAAATTGAGTAAATGCACTTTTTTTTTTATCAAAAGAAGATCCTTTATTTGGGTCACATTGTTTCAGAAGATGGCATAGAAGTGGATCCACAAAATATTGAAATAATCAAAAGTTGGCTAGTTCCAACAAACATTTCAAATGTTAGATCATTTATGGGTCTAGGTGGTTATTACAGGAGATTCATTGAAATATTCTCCATGATTGCACAACCATTAACATATTTGCAAAATAAATGAGTAAAATTTGAATGGAGTGCCAAGTGTGAAGAAAATTTCCAATGCTTAAAGGATTTACTAAACATTGCACCTATTTTAAAAGTTGTAGGTATAGATGAGGATTTGGTTTCATGCACAAATGCATGTAAGGAAGGTCTTGGTGGATTCCTTACACAAATTGGACATCTAATTTTTTATGCGTCCCAAAAATTGAAGGAGCATGAAACAAATTATTACACACATGACTTAGAGTTGGCATCCATAGTACATGCCTTAGCAATGTGGAGACGTTACCTCATGGGAATAAAATTTGAACTCAGGAAAACCATAGTGGTCTGTAATACGTGTTTGAACGACCAACACTGAATTCTAGAAAAACTAGATGCCTGGAATTTCTCAGTGAATATGAATTTGACATCAAGAATATAAAAGTAAAATATAACAAGTTGTTCTTTGCACTGAATATAAGGGTGCATATAATACATTATACATCCATTAGTATGTACAAGAAAAATTTAAAAGATATAATTCTAGAGGGTGTAACAACGAACCATCATTATGTGCAAGTTAAAGAGAGATTATAATAGAATAATGCATAATGGAAATATAAGGATTACAAGATAGAAGAGGATGAATTCCTCTTATTTTGGAACATAGCATATGTTCCCAATTCTCAAGAAATGAGAAATTTGGTTTTAAAGGAGATGCAAAATGTGTCATATGCTAGACATCTAGGATACCAGAAAACTATTACAGTTGTAAGAGGCCAATATTTTTGGCCTGGTATGAAGAGAGATGTCACTAACTATTTGGCTAGATGCATGGAATGTTAGAAGGTAAATGATGAACATGGACATCCAACAAGATTGTTGCATCCATTTCTCATTCTTGAATGGAAATGGGAAGTTGTTACTATCGATTTCATTAACAAATTTCCTAGGACAATAAGGAAACATGATTCCATCATGGTAGTGGTGGAAAATCTTACAAAGGATACACATTCCATTCATGTAAATGTAACTCATAAGGCAATCAATATTGAAAAATATTATGTCAGAGAAATTGCTAGGCTAGATGGTGTGCTTAAGGAATTAGTGTCGGACTGAGATCCCAAGTCCAGTTCCAATTTTGGAAGGTTTTGGGACCAATTTGAATTTCAGTACAATATATCACCCAGGGTCAGATGGGAAGACAAAGAAAACTAAACAAATAATTGAATATATTATGTAATGGACAAGCCTTCTAGGTGGGAGGACTATATCTATTTAGTCGAGCTTTCTTACAATAATGGACATTGCTAATCATTGAATATGAGACCATTTGATTCATTTTATGATAGAAAATGAAACACACTAGAAAGTTGGGATAACCTAGTAGACCGGGCCGTGATTAGGCTAGAATCGTTAAGGGAAATGGAAGAACAAATGGTAAAGATCAAGAAAAATTTGAAAGTTGCACAAGATATGTAGAAGAGATTTGTCATAACACCCCAATTCTGATCCCTATGAACTAAAATGTATTATGTAAATGTGACTTAGGATGGTGAGCCGGTAAGTTGAAAAGGGGCCAAAGTTCCTAGGAAATGTAATACAACAAATATATTAATAAAATACATCACTAGCTGCAGGACGAGCAAGGACAAAAGAGATAGGGAGATATGATTCCATGAGAGAGGGATCTAAAGGGGATAAGTATTTTTATTATGTTTTATTTACCCATTTTTGTTTTAATTGAGAAAAGTGGTTACATGAGCTTCTTAGGGAAGTCCATGTGGTTCTTGGTTCTTGTAATGATATAAACCCTGCCTATGGGTTGTTTGAAGTTGTTATTTGTTAATCATTCATTAATTTGGGGGAATTACTCATTTCACTCTTACTCATTCATGTGCTCTTGGTATGAGAATGGAAACAAATGTTGAATCTAGAGAGTTGTTGCTATATGGCCGTGAGAAATTACTTATCATTCCAAGAGGGAATGGATTCCTATGTGCATAAGATTAATGGTAGTTATGAAAGAACTTTCCAAATATGAGAATCCTTGGAGTTTCCAGCAAGGATATTCCCTGAGTGGTAGCATTGAATCCCTAGAGAAATGGAACCATCTGAGAGACTACATGACTAAGAAAGGGGTTTGTTTCTTTGGGTTGTGAAGGATGGAGGGGAAGAGAGATGGAAATTAGGATTGTTGTGTGGTTGGAAAAACATGAGATCTTGTTAGATAACTGGTGTGTTTTTAGATTTGGCCTAGGACCCATCCTTGTGGATTCATATCCATGGATCAGGGGTGACACTCCCATCGAGAATCAAAGAACAACAATGTCTCTGGTTGGGAGCAACATCCTTTGTCTGCAGCCAATTGGTGAATGTTTACTTGAAAATATAAGTTCTCTCTTTGTTTCTGTATAATGTATATTCCGTTGTGTATTTATTTATTTATGAGATGTATTTTTGTGTGAATTCTTGTTGGTTATTTGTTATGCATGGCACACTATTCCTTTCTTGTATGGTTTAGAATGAATCTTGATTATTGTATGTCACGTTATTGCATTTACTTCATGCTTTTTTATTAATTGATTGTTATCATAATTTGAAATTAGTTCAATAAGTGTTTTCTTGAGGTAATGTGGCTAGCTTGTTGGTGTCTAGGTACATTACATATGCCGATAAAACAATAACACATAGAGAATTCAAAGTGGGAGAGCATGTGTTTTTAAAATTTAAATCCAAGAGAAACTCGCTGAAATTGAGAAATTTCCCAAAGTTGGCAGCAAGATATCGTGAGCCTTTTGATATCTTAGAAAATATAGGGCCACTTGCATACATGTTAGCATTACCTTCATCCATGAGAATTCATAACATGTTCCGTGTGTCTTTATTAAAAATGTATGTACCTGATCCTAATCATTTGATTGATTGGAATGTAATCCAGGTGGAACACAAAGAGGATTTATGAGTGGAACCAGTGCACATCTTGGACCGTAAATTCAAAGTGCTCAGGAACAAATCCATCATCTTGGTACATGTTTAATGGACCTGTTACAATGTTGAATACGTTACATGGGAACACGAGGAAGCCATGAGGAAACCATACCCACATTTTTTTGCAAATTTTAAAGAAAACTGAATGTACATTTGTACATAAGAGAATGAAGACTCAATTTTGGTAGCTAGAGTTCTTGGGGCCACGACTCTAACATTTCTTTCCCAGCCAATGTCTGGGTTGAGGTGAAAATAGAGTAGTTGGTTGGAATTGTTGCGTGAGTCATCAAGTTGCGGAATTATCAAGTGTTATGATGTAATATTTTTATATATGTCAATGTGTAAATTGTATGGTTATGTGCACTAAGGATAGTGTAGTTTGTAGGGGAATGATAATAGAACATCCCCATTTTCAAACACCAAACTAGAAATGTATATTGTAAATCTAATATATGGCCGAGGGCCAAGTGATGTAATATGTAAATGATGTAAATTGAAAATAATGAATACAATGTATCACTAGCTCCAAATGGACATGGAAAAATATTTAGGGGCTTATTTTCCACAAGAGAGGGAAGGGGTCCAAGGGGGGAGAGTTTATCCATGTTTATTAAAACCAAACTATTTCTTTCTAAATTATCCATGCCATGAATCTTCCATTATCTATTGAGTGTTCTATACCCCAATCATTGAATTAATGTAAGAGGGTGGGTGTGATAAGTCACATCCCATAGTTATTGAGACCATGGAGGTTGAGTACTATCAACTTGGGGAAGAGTGTAAGTCAAGAAAGTGAGAGAAAGAGGGGAAATTCATATGGGTAGGAGACCAGAATTACACATTCACGTTTTTTTCACTGAGACGTTATTTTACATAGAGTTTCCTAGACAACAAAGGAGTTTTGAGTGTTGAATCGTGAAGGAAGCTATTGTGGACACGTTTTTTAGATATTTAGAGATGTAATCTTGTGTGAAGAGAGGTTGCGGGATTGTGATAAACATTACTCTCAAAATTTGTCAAGAGAAGTAAGCATTTTGTTGTTGGGAGAATTCATTCTACAATTATAGAATTCCTGAGGTCCCAACAAATAGATTTCCTGTCCAATCTGTGCTTGAAGCCCTTGAGGGGAGTGGAAAGGCTTGAGGGACTATGAGTAGTGACAGGGGATTCCATCCCCTGGGTTGTGCAGGTTGTGGGGAAGAGAGCCAGTGGATTGGAATTAGATATGAGAATTAACTATTGAGAGGGGGACATTATCCAACCTTAGGGACCATTGTCTTTTATGGATTCATAGCCTCAACTCAGGGGTGACTTGCTATTGAGAACTAGAATAACAAGTCTATGGTTGGGAGGAATATCTTTCCTCTGCAACAGGTTGCATATTTCTTGACATTGGTGTTCTTATTTGTTGTGTTTATCCATTTTAAAAATTGACATAGTTGTTGTACATTTTACTCTTTAAGTTATCGTAGTTATTGCTACTTGTTGTGAGTAGATTGATGCACATGAATCTTTATTTTATGGTTGAATGATGATGTATGTATTTAGTTGTTGTTGTACATAGGTAAAGTAATTACATTCACATTTTTATTTAGTATTGTTAGTTGAATGAGCTTGAATTCGATGTTGTATGTATTTATAAGAATGTAGTGAAATTTTCAAATACTATCAAAATTTCATTATATCAATTTAATTTTAACTTGTGGTAGAATACTGTCTTTAATTTTGTATTTAAATGATTTTTTTTTAATATAAATTTGATAAAAATTTAATAGAAATTTAACTATGAATGGAGTTTCATCATGATGCCAAGTTTAATGTATGGTGCACTGTTATTTTTAGTTATTTAGCAGTAAAAACAATTTATTTCATGATATATTTTTTTTTTATAAAAAATCATTATAAATTTCAAATATAAGTAAAGTTGCATTATGATAATTTAAGTTTATAAGGTTTTGATCAATTATGAATCAATACCAATTATCTAAAATTCTACTAATTTTTTTTTTATTAACTTTTTATATTGCCATTTTTAAAATCAAATAACTAAATAAAAATTACAGAAATATGATATATATTCTAATAATTACAAGTATGTGATGTATTCATTATGCTAATGAATGACAAAGATTCACAAAAAAAATTAGTTAAGCATTTTATTTGCAATAAACATTGTACATTATTTCCCTATTGAAATTCATAATATCTTTAAATAAATAATTTAATTAACTAAAATATAGTGAACCATCTTAAAAAAATAAATAAATAAAATTTAATTAACAATTTCAAAAAATTGAGATGTAAAATTTTTCAATATTTAAAAAGTCAAAATTATAATAAACTTATGAT
>JZKD02S1672931.1:41673-66644 GCA_000966675.3 Picea glauca | reverse complement strand
ATATATATATATATTTAAAATTTCGGTTGATGGGAGTCATTGGGAATTTTCTCACTGCCACGTGGCAACCAATCATTGGCCCACATCACATCGTTTGCATAGTCACCCTACCACGTCACCTCTCTGCCACGTCATCCTTCCACGTGTTTATGGATGCCACGTTAGCCTACCACATAGTGTATGGATGCCACGTATACTGTACGGATTTCCACATGGAAAATTTTCATTGGTCCACAAGTCAGCCCAAAAAGTCCAAAAATGAGTGACACGTGATAGCCTCTTGTGCTTCCACGTCATCATGCTGACGTCAACATGACACATGTCGCCCTCTGCACTTGCCACGTATGTTGTATGGATGATGAGGTCATCTATACTAATGCTGACATCAACAGTATGGATGCTGACTCATCCCTCTTGACTGGGCTAGGTTGACCAAAACTTTGACTGTGAATATCTTTTGACCCGTAACTCCGTTTGATGAGTCGTTTGAACCATTAGAAATCTTGCGACGCGCTCTTCGCGATCATGATATTTTAATTGAGTTTTGAGAACTTCTAAGTTTTGCCCTTTCTCTGTCTATTGAATCCATTATGAGAATCCTAAGTTGTTCTTAGCCTTCTCTGGATCCTTTTTGGATCACGCCTTCCGACTGAGATATTTTTGGACCACCAAAATCTTTCATCGTCAATAGGTAAGTGAGGTAAGAGTCCCCTCACTTTTTCCTTTTTAATCCACTTTGCCTTGCTTGGATGTGTGCCCTTCAAGCCTACTCGAAGATAATCAATATCACCCATGTGTGAATTCCTCATCCTTCTTTCCAGGATGATATCTTCTTATAACTCATCCAAGTACTCAGGTGAAAACTCATCAAATGAAGGTATTGAAACTTCCTCATCCTGATCCATGATCATGGGAGGCTCAAAAAGTTTCAAGTTGTCTACATTCACAACGAAGTAAATCTGCATATACGGTGGAAGATCTAAATGAAAAGCATTGGTACCACTTTTCTCCAAGATAGTGAAGTCTCCATATTGGATGGGCTTGAGTTTCTTGCCTTCACCCTTCAACCTCTCCTTGCTGATATGAATCCATACCCAATCTCCAACCTAGAACTGATAATCGACTCTGTGATTGTCATGTTGAGCCTTATACTATACTTGACTTTTATCCAACTATTCCCTGACTGCCTGGTGTATCTATTGAATCCTTTATATGAACTTGTGGAATATGTCCTCTGTTCGTTCTTCATTCACATTAGCATATCTCCCATACATTAATTCCAAAGGAAACTTGGGTAGGTATCCAAAACATGTCTCAAAAGGTGAACTCTAAGTGGATGACTGTAAATCTCGGTTATAAGCATGTTGTACATAGGGTATTTGTTCATCCCATAGCTTAGGATGCTTGCTGCAGTAGCCTCAAAGAAAAAGTACCATTGTTCTGTTTACCACCTCTGTTTGTCCGTCGGTCTGTAGATGGAAAGCAATGCTCCTTTTAAATTTGGTGTCCATCATTCTCCACAAGCTAGTCCAAAAATCCCTAAGGAATCGAGTATATCGATCTGAGAAAATGGACGTGGGTAACCCAAAGTGAATCAAAACATACTGAAAAAAGAGATTAGCAGTCTGTTCAACAATGATCTACTTTTTACATGGCATCAAGATACACATCTTGTTGAACCTATCAACTACGACATACAAATAGTCATGACCCCCTTTGGTCATTGGTAAAACCCCTACAAAATCCATGGAAATGCTTTCCCATGGATGGGATGGAACATGAAGTGGTGAGTATAGACCCGATTTTCTATTAGTGGGCTTACAAATAGAACACATCACACACCCCTTTACATATTTAGTTACAATTGCTTTCATTTGAGGCGATTAACAAAACCTCTGCAAATGAGCCATAGTTTTTCCTACCCCAAAATGCTCAGACACAAGAGAAGTGTGAGCTTCTCGTATTACATGGAATCGTTCACTTGTAGGAATACATATCTTCCCAATATGGTGGAGTATTTTTCCTTGTAGACAATAGTTCTCTACCTTGTTACTTGTACCCTTCTTGCACTTGATTACCAAATGAAATTGTTGTAGAAAACCCATCCATTTGTAGTGTCGAGATTGTTGCACTTTGGTCTGTGATTGAAGATATTGTAAGGGGATCTGTATGTATAATTGTTTCCTTCCCTAACAAGTAGTGCTTCCACTTCTTTACGCTTTGAACTAATGCATACAACTCTTTATCATATGTAGGATAGTTAACAACAACTTGGTTAAAAGTTTCAGAGTGGTAACATATAGGCTTACGATATTGCATCAATATTGCACCCATGGTGTATCTGTTGGAATCTGTCTCGATCTCAAAAGGCTGTTGAAGATTCGGTAGTGCTAATGCTGGTGCGATATTGATCTTCTCCTTAAAAGTGTCGAAATTTTTTTATTGCTTTCCTTCCCACTGAAAAGTGTTCTTAACACTGGTTAAGGAATGCAAAGGATTTGTGATAAAGGAGAAGTTGGGAAAGAATCTCCTCCAATACTGGAATGCACCTAAGAAGCTTCAGACTTCGATTACACTTTTTGGCCCATGCCATTTTACAATTACTTCAATTTTGGAAGGATCAATTTTCAATTGTCCTCCTCCTACAATATGACCTAAGTATATAAGTGTAGTCTTATCCAATTCACATTTATACATTTTCACATACAACGTTTCCCTATGCAAAGTATCCAATACCTGCTTTAAATTCCTTACATGTTCATCCCAAGTCCTGCTAAAAATAATAATGTCGTCTAAATACACAATCACAAAGTCATCTAGGAAAGGCCTGAATACATCATTCATCACACGCATGAAAGTTGTCAGAGAATTACAAATCCCTAATGAAATAACTAACCGCTCAAACAATCCTTGTTCCGTTTTAAAGGCAGTCTTCCATGCATCATGTTATGCAACCCTTATTTGATGATATCCACTGCGCAAATATAACTTAGTGAAATAAACAACATTCTTCAACTCATCAATTAAATCATCTATATGAGGAAGAGGGTATTGATTTTTCACCATGATTTTATTTAAATCCCGGTAATCAACACACATTCGCCATGTGTCATATTTCTTTGGCACCATCACGATCGGAGAACCACAAGGAGATGAACTAGTTGTGATGACCCCTATATCCAATAAGCCCTATAATTGCTTCTTGATCTTTATCATCTCCACAACTGACATCCTATACATGCCCACATTAGGAAGAGGAGAATCATGCTGAAGATGTATCTCATGTTGGATCTCCCTCTTAGAAGGTAATCCATCTGGTTCCTTAAAAATATCATCATACTTAGAAACAATTGTTAGAAAAATAGGACTGTGGAGCAATAAAATAAAACAAATGCGGAAACAAAACACAAAAGATACACAATACAATAGAGACATAGATTTACATGGTTCACCCAGTGTGGGCTACGTCCACCAGAGAAATTTCTAGGTCCTTCCTTTATTATTATCCAACAAATGAAGGGATACAACCTACATCAAAACCCGTTGTAACTTCCTCTTCTTTCTCTCATAGTCTCCTCTCTCATAATACAATACTCACCATAATGCATAGCCGCAATACATTTCCCTCATAACAGAGGGTTTCCTTCTAGGGAAAAAAACCCTAACATAATTTCTACCGTTAGATCTGCGACCTTATAATGAATGGTCTATAGTTACAATGAAATTACAATATACATTTACAAGGCAATTTTTCCTTCGGGGGATTTTCCCCCGAACCCCCCAGCCAGGGGGATAGCCCCTCGGACCTCATAGAGGGGGTACCCCCCCTCTGCACTCCCCCGTGTGGAAGAGTGTACATACTTCTGGGGTGTAAAGTCTTCATGGGTTATAAACATGGTTGAAAGAAAGGACCTCTGAATCAGGAAGATAATCAGGCTCCACAACCAACAACAATATCAATTAATTCCCTTTTATGAGATGGATCACACACTTGGAAAGCGTCGGATGTCCCGACATCTTTCTCTTTGATGACCATGAGTACATGTCTCTTAGTAGTGGTTATGATTCTTTTCATTTGTCCTGCACTAACAAGTGTTGTATTTACCCTCATGTTGTGAGCTCTAACAATATATTCCACTCCCCCTTTAGTGAGGTGGTATTTTTTCTCATGATGAAAGAAGAATATTTTTCTATCATAAAGATAAGGACTCCCCAACACTATGCCACATATATCAAGTGGTACAACATCCAAACCCACTTGATCAATCAACTTGGAAGAAATAGAAAATATGACCCTACATTGTTTGGTAACATTTAGTTTTTCTTTATCACATACCCAACTAAGAGGATAAGGCTTTGGATGTGGTTTCATTACAAGACCCATCTTATTGACATGTTCTTTAGATATTAAGTTTATTTGGGAACCCAGATCGAATAATGTATCTATATTAGTATGTTTAGATACAAATCTTATATAAAATAACCCATTACTCTTTCATTCATCGATATGAGATTCATCATTGGAACTTGAACTAGCATGAAGAGAACATTTACCCTGTACTCCAAGTGCTATGATATTTCCTTCATCTCCTGAATTGGAACCAAGATCTTGTTGCACTATAGAAATGGTCTTTGTATTCCCCTTTCCACTGAACTGTTTCAGTTTCTTTTCTGGATGTAGTTTCCAACAATGTTCTTTATTGTGACCGCTCTTCTTGCAATAAGTGAAAGATGGTTTTCCTCCTTCTCTCGTTACTGTAGTGGTCTTCTTTTCCTTCCTTTTGAAATTCTTGAAAGTTTTTTGTGGGAAATTGGAAGGTTTCTTCATGGGATCTTCTTGAGCATGTTTCCCCCTGTTCTCAAGGTGAGTGGCTTGCACACAAACTTCATTAAGACTAGTGGGGTTAAACAAGAGCAAAGTATGATGAATATAACTTTGAAGTGCGCCAATATACTTAATTAAAGTTTCATAAGAATACAAAGGAATTCTCAATGCAAGAGCTCTCTTCCTAAATTCTTCTTTGAAACTTTGTACAGTTTGACCTTTACTTTTCCTTAAATTTTTCCATTCCATCATTGCTTTATGTAAATACCCTAATGGATAGAACTGCTTCCTTATCTCTGATTTAAATCTCGACCATGAGGAAAGAAGATTACCACACTTACTCATGTCCTGAATATTTCTCTCCCACCATACGAGAGCAGTTCCTTCCAACCGAATAGAAGCTAATTTCACTTTAACTTCCTCTTCGTCAATATGTTGAACATGACAATATACTTCAACTTGTTGGATCCAATTATCTAGTTTTTCAGGATTAGCATCTCCATTAAACATAGGTAAAGAAAACTTTACATCAATCTTTAATAATGGTTTCTTAAAAGAGGCTTTATGGTTAGAATGCTGAGAGTGATGAGAATGCTCAGAGGAAGAAGAACTAGAACTTGAAGGCGAAGATGGAGGCTTAGGAGGATATCCTCTAGCCCATTGGTTTATCAAAGCATCATCATTTGGTGGTGCTTCCTTTTTCTTCCCTTTCTTCTTCATCCTCTTCTCGTAATCTCCATACATTTTCTCGACCATGTCTGACATGCGATAGAAGACCATGCTAAATTTGTTCTCCTATTCATCACATTTGTCCTCTTCTTCCATCTTCTTCCCTCACGATGCACGACCAACTTCAAGATTGAAAGTATTAAGAGTTCCTTCAATCTGCTTATGCTTGGCCCTAGTAAGCATTCATACTCAACAATTCAAGTCAAAGATGATTGTTGTGATACCAACATGATCTGGGATCTTTTCGTTCAGTGAATTATTAAAGAATTGTATTAAATGAGCATAAACTAAAGTACACCATAAAGAAGGAAAAACTCAAAAGAAAGAGACATAAGCATGCAATATGAATGCAAAAACTTGATAACGGAGTTCATCCCTAGTGGACTATGTTTCCGGGTCCTGTTCTCAAATGGGTAGGCCTTTTTATTAACTCCACAAAAGAATTGGGCAAAATACATAACTATACCTCATTCTGGTGTTAAGATACAAAATCTTTGCTCAGATCAGAAAACAAACATCACCACTATGTTCGTGGCATCGAATTACCTAAAATGATTGTCTCCACGCCTCGATCCGAGTCTGGCACTTTCAGGCCCAAGAGACACCCCTGCCTCGGTTTCTGTGTCTGCCTCTACAAATGAATGTCTAGAAAAATTCTCGAAATGTGTGCCCAATCTTGAAATCCGTGCCTTGGTCTCTCCTCCTCTGTCCCGTACACTGGTAAAAATACCCCTTTTATAAAAAAATTGGGTGGTTATGTAATAATGGGACAGTTAGGCACATTGGTTATTGAGGCTATATTAAGTGTTTTTAGGCGGAGGTCCCGAGGTCGAATCCTGTGGGCCTCCCCTCTTGTTACAACGTTTTTTTGGCGCTCAACTAAATTTGGTGGATATTTTGGCAAGCAGTTAAGTTTGGTGGAGGTTTAGAATATGCCACCATAAATGGTGGAACCACTGCCATATTTGGCGGTCTTTAATATATATATATATATATATATATATATATATATATATATATCGGGTATTGAGCGTCATTATGCATTTTCCCATTGCCACGTGTCAACCCATGACTGGGGCATGTGGCAGTCAATCATTGGCCCATGTCACCTTGTTTGAGAAGTCATCACACCACGTCACCTATCTGCCACGTGTGTACATATTCCACGTCATCCTTCCACGTAGTGTACGGATGCCACGTGTCTTGTATGGACTGCCACATGACTACTTTTCATTGGTCCACAAGTCGGCCCAAAAAGTCGAAAAATGAGTGACATGTGGAAGCCTCTCGAGCTGCCACATCATCATGATGACGTTATCGTAACAGGTGTCACCCTCTGCACTTGCCACATATTCTGTACAGACAATGACATCATCCGTATTGATGTTGACGTCAGCAGTACAGATGATGACTCATCCCTGCTGACTAGGCTAGGTTGACCAAAACTTTGACCGTGAATATCTTTCGATCCGTAACTCTATTTGGCGAGTCATTTGCGTCGTTATAAATATTGTGACGTGCTCTTTGCTATCATGCCATTTTAATTGAGTTTTTGGAAATTTGAATTTTTTCCCTTTCTCTGTCTGCTGAAGCCATTCTGAGCATCCCGAGTTGTTCTTAGCCTTCTCTGGATCCTTTTTGGATCAATTTACTATGTGATTAATAATGATTTATATGATGTTGCAAATGAGTTTATTAGCTACATTCATGTAATTTCAGTATGTTGTAGCTACATATAGTTATATGTATTTGAAACAATTAAGTCTGTATATAATTAGTAGTTGTTAAGCTACAAGTTGCTAACATAAATTTTGTTTTTATGTATATTCCACAGAGAAATGTTCCTCAATTAAATTGGGAGACATTACAATGTCTATTACCATTTGATGGAGAAGGTTTCTTAGGGCCTTTAACTCCTAATTTATAGAGTTCATAACAAAAGTTTTAATTTCATATAAATCAATGTAGCTATGGGATACAAGTTAAAAGTGCACAACATTTCTGGGAAGAAAGAAAACTCATCCCCCAAAAAAAGATAATTTGTAATCACCACATGAAGCATAAAACTAACCAATATTATCTTTAAACACCCACTTTTATAATGGAAAACCATCTTGAGGCATAAAAGATACTTAAAAAAAACACTAATCTCCAAATCAGTGTATTCATGGAAACAACCACAAAGTCCTCTTACAATTCTACGAATTCTCAAACTCTTCTTGGATTAATTATCCATTAATTCTTCATTTTATACTTGGAATACTTCTTCCTAATATGTCCTTTCATCTATTCTTTTTCTTTATTCGTCGTCTCCTTTTTGTTCTCTTGTGATCTTCTCGATTTGATCTATTTATTCTAGATTCCTTGTTTTATTCCCCTCTTATTTTTTCTTCTAAGATTCCCTCTAAGCTCCTCCCTCTCATATAGAGTGTTCCTATGTCTTTCTTCTAATCTCCTCCCCCTGAGTTAACTCTTCTCTCAAACAAAAGCTATTAGTTTCCTTAGTGAGCTCCCAAACTATTCACTTCCCTGAAGGACCAACTCTTATTTGTCTTATATGGATCCTTCCTAAGCCTTGATTGAATAGTCATCCCTTTATTTAAACTAAACTTAGGAATTGCTTATACTCTTTGTCTCTTTCAATATTTGTTCCCATTTTATAATTTTTTGACATTCATATAAATTGAATGATCATAATTGACTGCAAATTTTCCCTTATGCAATAATTACATTTTCCTTTATCCAAGTTATTGTGTCAAATTTCTTCTTTTTTTTTGTATAATGAAATTTATGCATCCATTTTCTCCTTTTTCCCATTTGTTACATATACATTATCCTACTAGTGCATTCTCTAGGTTTCCTAGAAACCCTCCATCACATACCAATCACCATTCAACAAAATATACAAGTACGCAATTCATCCCCTATTAAATAATATTTGTTAGTCTTTATGGTCTACCTTTCAACAAATTTTGCAAGTCTTCATTTGCAATATGACTTCAAAATGAGAATGGTTTAGAATGACACGATATGGATTGACATAATATTTTTGCTAAAATGTCTTTCAAGTCTTAAGTTGTAATGTGAATTCAAAATCAGAATGGTTTTGATTGATATGATATTTGTGCAGAAAAGTCTCAGAAGTAACTTAAGTAACTTATAGATAAGAAAAATAGGAATGACTAAAGTGCTTAGCATTTACAAGACATATTGAAAAGTCTTACATGTTTAGTGTCTCCTTTTATACTAGCATACTTTCTTAACGGGTGGATGGGAATGTCAGATTAATGAAATGATTATAAATTCATTGTGAGTTCAAGTTCTACCCTGCACAATTATGATTATAATTATTGACAAAATGTGACAAGTTCACACAGTTATAAAAAAGACAAAATTGACAAAATTAACTATTAATAAGTTGAAATCTATTTCTAAATGAATGGCTTGAATTGCATTGCTTCTCAATGAAGAGACATATTCTAGAAAACTATAATAAGGTCAAATGTTATGAAGGAATTATCCACCATGGGAATGAAAATTTATCCCAAGGAAATTGATACGACAATCAAAAAGCACCCTGGCCAGATTCAATTTGTAACTTTCTAGATATGTTTATTGATATGTCTTCATCAAATCACATAATTTTTGGCGAATCCCTCATCCCACAAAAAATTGCTTCTACATGAGGATGCTTCATTGGATTCATAACTTGAGAGACCAAGTAATAGCTCCCATGATAAAGATAACCAATATATATATATATATATATATATATATATATATATATATATATATATATAAAGGAATCGTAAAACAGTTTTCAAGAACATTGATATTCTAGAAACTCTAATAGAGAACAATAAGACAATAATTTCCTAATTTAGAGGTTTGTTAAGGAAGGGGAAATGAAATTCCATGAAAGATAATGTAGCATGTGTTTATAGAGATTGAAAATGGATGAAAATTATGAAAATCACAATGCATTGAATATGAAAAGGATGATCAATGTTGAGAGGAGGTGTAAGTACATTATGATTTAGTTTTAGTATTAAACAATATTTTCGAGGAAATATTGAATATTTATGAGTTTGTTGATATGAAATATTGACTTGTTTGGTATGCATATGTGTCATTTCTATTTTTTTTTTTTTGTATGCATCTGTATTATTTTGTAAAGAAAAATCTTTAGGAATTGTTAAGATTTATTGCATCCCATGTTTGAAAATTAAAGTAAAAATGTTTACATAATTTATCAGGAGTATCTCAAACTCTTGATTAAATAATAGGGTAAAATAACGAATATGGGTAACTCTTTTGTGAGAATCGGGTCGTGAAAATTGTTAATGGCATATTTTTGGCTGAACTCTTCAATTTTTCGGCCGAGCTCTTAGTTCGCCCAAAAACTGGTAACTATGGCACTTTTCAGAAAAATATGTGTTCACTTCAACTTATTCCAGCTTGGGGAGGAGACGACTCCTTAAAATATTGTTTTAGAATTGAATATACTTTCTTTTGATACAATTTGTATTTAATTTACTTGTTTTTTAGTAATTTTAGTTTATTTTATTAAAAATGTCTGTATATTATTTTTAGATGACACAATGATTCAATAAAATGAAAAACCAATATCTGCAACAATACACAGTAAAATCTACAACTTTCTGAGATTGGTCAAATTCAAAAAATTGCAGTAATTATACAATACACAGTAAAATCTACAACTTTCTGAGATTGGTCAAATTCAAAAAATTGCAGGTTGTCTTCAAAACTATAGTCATACTTTAATAGAGTCTATTTAGATTGTTGCATCATATTTAATTTTTCATAATCAAAATCTTAATACTGAGTAAATTGGTGTCAACAAACATAACTCATTATCAATGCCTTCATTTTTAAGGAACTTACTATCCAACAATCACTTAAATGACATATCAAATGTCAATAAAAACATTTCAAAAAACAATCAATAGAAAGTTAACAAAATTCATGACAAGTTATATTTTTACTGTAAAGTGAAATTCTGAATAAAAAAATAATTTTATTTAATAAAAATTGAAAATTTTCTGAAAATATAATTTATTTTCTAAAAAACAAGGAAAAAGACACCCAGATTCATTATTTTACCGAGTACTCTATGCATACACATATTTATTTGAACTATTTTTCAATTGTGTTGAAAAATTATTTTCTAAGTTGTGTAGTGATTTGATTGTAGATATGAAAATTGTTAACATATCCTTAATGTTAACAAAGCATTGAGGTGATCTCTCTCTACTTGATTGGCATCGGTTTCAGTTTTACGTTTTTCTTTGTATGAGATCTAATTTACGCAAAGAATTTACATAAGATTATCATATTCATTTAGACGAGTAATATTTTCCTTTACTTAAGCTTTGAGGAATTAGATTATCTTCAAAATAGATTTTTTTTTAATTGTGATTAGTTCGTATCAAAAGAGATTAAATAAATTTAATACAATATTTCAAAAAAAATTAAAAATAACAATTCAATGTATATGAATAGGGTAATAGGCACCTATGGTGTGGGTGTGGGAGACGATCACATTAGTTTCTATGGAAATAAATTTAATAAATTTAATACAATATTTGCAAAGAAAAAACAATTCAATGTATATGAACAAGGTAATAAGTACCTAGGGTGTGGGACACTTTCATGTCTTGTGCATGCCAAGATTCTTGTCTTTCTGGATTCAATCAATACAAGACGTTTTTAAGGAAATAAATTTAATACAATATTTCAAAAAAAACAATCCAATGTATATGAACAAGGTAATAGGTACCTAGGGTGTGGGAGACTCTCATGTCTTATACATGCCAAGATTCTTGTCTTTCTTGATTCAATTAATAAAAGACACAATAGTTGGAAATGTAGATAGTGAGGCATTGCTTATTTGTATGTGTAATGTAACAATGGCATGTATGCACTGCATGTATTCAGGTCAAAAACACCCAAGGTTCTTGATTTTTCCATCATCCACTCTTTTTTGCTGAGCATTAATGCAATCTTTGGCAAATCCACATCCACGCTTAAAAAAATTTAGCCTTTGAAGACAAACCTAGCTGCAAAAGCACTCGGCAGAGACATGGATTGATTCATTTTTCTTTTGACTTAGGATTTGTGGGGTATCTTTTAGTTAGTTCACACTCGACAGAGGCATGGATCGAATTCATTTTTCTTTTGACTTAGGCTTTGTGAGATATCATTTAGTTAGTTCACATTCACGTTTGTGAGTGAATTTTTTTGCTTTGAAACATGTTTCTATATAACTGAGATATATCCCCATAATTCCATGTAGCTTGGATTGCCTACATTTTCTTTTCACTTGGGATTTGCGGACTATTATTTACTTAACATTAATTACATTCACTGCTAACAATAATAATTGGGTTTCGTGAGAATTTTCGTTTTGAAACATGTTTCTCTATAATGTGGATTTATCACATCATCCCCGGTAGATTCAATTAATGGTGACAATGGAAATGGTAACCCAATAGCAATGTGGAAGGACAATGTGGTTTTTTGTGAGGGAGAATGCGGTGTTAGTACCATTGATTTTGTTGATACCAAAAACAACGATAGTGACAATAGCCCCTATGAGTCTCTGGTTAATGTTTCATCCAATGGAACCAGGAAAGGAAAGGAGGAGCCCATTCATATCTTGGCAAAACATTGTCTTATTAAATTTATAGAGAGCACCATAGCATCTTATACATCTATCATAGTCACAGTCCTAGCCTCGAATCCATAGCTAATAGAATGCAAATTCCAACATTCAAGAAATGATCGGGAGGAGATTGTGAAGAGTTCAAAACATATCTCGAGGATAACATTGAAGAAATAGAAAAGGGAATTATGCACATAACATAAAAATGTCAAGTGTTGTGGCTTCAACATGTAGCTAAAGATAGAAATCAATAAACCCAACAAGGAAATTATGGGCTTTTAGAGGTACAAAAATTGGTTGCATAGAAGGCTACTCTTAAGAAAATTGTTGGTGTAAATAGCAGTGCAATAGATAAATATCAAGTGTCTAAATGAGAGGAGTCCAATAATGCCAAGAAACGGAGAAGGGGAAGAATATTGTTCGCTAGATTTCTTTAGTGCAGTCCCCACATATAGTCAAAAGCAGAGAATAATTCTTTTGAAATTGGAGAGAGTGGATGGAGTTGGATGACTTTTAAGTCCCAAAGAAGATGTTCTATTTTAGGGAGCATCTAAGGTTTTCATAGATTGGTTGCAAGGGAACAGACAATGAGCATGGATTGCAAAATACTAGGAATGGGTTAGGCATGAAATGGTATCCAAGGGGAAGTGAGATCAAAAGAAATGCAGTTGGGGAAATGGATTCTTGTCCCAAGTCCCAAGGAAGAGGTTATAGTTTAGGGAGCATCTAAGGCTTTCATAGATTGGTCGCAAGGGAACGGACAATGAGCATGGATTGTAAAATACTAGGAATGGGTTAGGCATAAAATGGTATCCAGGGGGAAGTGAGATCACAAGAAATGCAGTTGGGGAAATGGATTCTTCAACAAAGTATGATAAGTTGCACAGTGGATGCATAACATGAATTTGAGCCCTATGCCTTAGCGTTCTATTGGTAGAAGGACTTATAATTTGATCTCTGCAATAACAAGCATGAATACCATGGAGATAGGAACGATCATGCCTAAGGATTATGTAAAGAACACTCAAGGAATGCAAGGTAAGAAGCTATTTAAATATTTATATACCAATAAATCTGTAAATACTTATTACATAAACATAGAAATAATTGTATTCTCCTAAGGACTTGAATGGATATTTTGAATTTACTCACTTTGTAGACTCCTGTAATAATATTGGTGGCGAGCCAATAAAGTTGTATCATACTCCATGATGATCAAGTTTTCCCAAGAATAAGAGAAACTACAACCATTGTTTCACATCCATCTTCTACCTCTCACGAAACTGTCTGTTAGATTCACTTTCTAGATCGATCAACCCAGAAGGAAGTGGTGAAAGAGGTGGTTAAATCTGATCAGATAAGATATAACAAAATGACTTGAGAAGACCCATGGGATGAGGCCATGATGAGGCAGGTGGAGGCATTTTATAGAGTTGGAGCCGGTGGAGCACAAAATGCTTGAGAACTGTGGGAGTATAGATACAAGGTAGTTTGGATGACAGGTTTTTTCTGGTGACAGGTTTTGGGAAAAAGCTATCACAATATACATGCCTTCAACGTAATAAATGGCATTGAGACCAACTTAAATATATTTGTTTCAATAGTGTGAATCACTATGTCATTATGGTAACACGTTGTAAACATGTTTGATGTTAGCTCCATACAAGTTGAGCCTTGATAAGAGTGGGTTTTATTTTAGCGTTTATAATAGGCAGTTGGAATTGTGATGTTCATGTTATTAGTTAGTGTGTGATAAACAACACCTAAATAGTCCCTTTTTTTTTTGTTAAATTTTGTTCTCAATCTAGTTGGAATCATGTGGAAAGTTAGAGTTCCACCTATGTGATGGGAACTTTTCCCATGAAACTTTTTCTATAAAAAATTTAACACTACCCAAATCTTCTATTTGTCTAGAAAATATCAAAACTCATGAAACTTTTACTCAACCAAAAAACAAATAAAACTATTTGAAAACCCCATAATCGATGCCCACTAGTTGGTTTAATTAAAATGGATTTGCAGGTGAAATAGTGATATACTTGTACCTCACAAATTTCATGGACAACACAAACATCTTCTCGAAAACCATTTATAGCAAGCTAAATATATTAGAAATCTATCTTACAAATTACAATGTGTGGTGTATGTCAATGGGTTGTAATCAGTGATCAGATTTGAAGGGCTGGTTTTAATTTCAGTTGGAAGGACATATAATCATTCAACCCTTGAAAGATGAAAAGTTATAAAATAATTGTACTTCAATTGAAGAGTGTAAATTAAGCAAACCCTTCATTAAAAAAATGCAAAAATAAAATAGTATCCTTCCAAATATTTACAATATTACATAGTTTTCAATAAGATAGCCAACAATAATCTTAAGCATGATAACATAAATAACTTTCATTTCATTTTAATACAACATGGTTAATCTTTAACTAAATAAAACTCTGAAAATTTCTTGGATGACAAAACTGTTTTAGGAATTTGGTTGGTACGGTTAAGGTAATTCAGTTGGTGTGGTTGATGTACTCGGGGTTTGGTAAGAAGTAAGGTAATGCTCAAGGATGAACTATTGATACTGCTAGATAATTTAATCTCTTTGATTTGATGAATGGAGATGATTTCGAGTGAAAACTTGTGAGATCGGTGGGGATTCTTTCAAGAACTGAAGTCATTGCCCTCTAGATTTTTCAATTTTCCAACACCCTAGAGGCACTTATCAAGGGAAGAAATAAGTTGATTCTCAAGTCCAATTCATTAGGTAGAAACAAAATGTGTTTGAACTCCTGAAATGAAGGTTTTCATCAACAATTAATGCAAAGTAAAAGATCTATATGCAACACAACACACCATTTTAGCTATCTAGCCATATTTTAGTGAAGGCTATCTATAAACAAAATGATCATCGTAACCAACAAGAAAAGGGAAAATGGAAGTTTTGAATTGAGGTACAACATCATCAACATAAACCATTTTGTGGATACAATTAGAGAAAAACAAGCCAAATTACAAATGCAACTAAAGAAAAACAAACATTATGATTTGAGTCTCGTTTGAAATTCGAGGACATCAATTTTCACAAATTTAGTGCAAGAAGACATGGATTCAAATGGAAAATAAAAACTTAAACACAAATCCAACCAGTAAGGAATACTGGACAGGCAATTAGTTCAAAAATTAGGTCAATAGTTTTCTATAACAACTCTTCTATATTGTTTATAAAATAGAGGATAGTAGTATCGAGTGTGTAATAAATGAGAAATACCTCGAGTGAAAATATTTTAAAGTTGATTTGATAGTGTTTTTCCTCTTCAAACTCTGAGTCTTCACCAACATCCCTCAACAATCTATATACGCATGTAGGCATATAATTAATTATATTAAAACACTAAATCAAATAAACAAATATGCAATTATAGATTATATAAACCATGGAAGTAACTTTCATACCTCCTACACCCACTTCACATCATGTGCCTTTTTTGGTTTTCACCAACTCTAACTGAGTAGGTAGGTAGAATTGGGAGTTGGTGGCGTTGAGAGAGGGTTAATTTTTCTTGAATGAAAAGAATCCCTATGCGGAATCATTAGTGGCAGATCCAAACCATGCAAAAGTCATTTTAATGCATGGACAATTGCGGGTTCTAGTAAATAAAAAAAATATTAAATCCATAGAGTTATGGATAAAGAAGAACCAAACAGAACTGCAAAATTCATATATTTATGTTTAAAAAATATTGAATCCATATAGTTAAGTTATGGATAAGGCAGAACAAAACTTAACTGTAAAATTCATATTTTTTATGTTTAAAAAATATTAAATCCATGCAGTTCTGGATAAATTAGAACAAAACGGAACTGTAAAATTCATATATTTATGTTTTATTTGACTTAATTCTTAAGAAGAATCCTATAAAAAAAGGTAGCGTGGGATGAAAATCGAATTTTATTTGACTTAATTATTAAGGAGAATCCTATAAAAAAAGATAGTGTGGAATGAAAATCTAACAAGGTAACCATGTGAAAGAGATAGACATCGTTGCTGCTTCTATTTTTTGTTGGACATTTAAAGCAAATGATTGTGTAAAGCATAATTTATACTCCAATGCGGTCTCTAGAGTCAAACAACATATGGAACCCTGAGGAGACGATGAGTTTCGAACCTTTAACTCCCAATATGTCGAAATATATTTCGATGCATGTGGTGCGATCGATCATTTGTTATATTTCCTCAAACAAAAACTCCACAACACCTTTCCACATGATCAATAAACCCTCCCTTCCCTCACAATGCCCTCAAAGGGCGGAGTTTGAATTCCAATTGATCTCCAACACCGACGGCGAATCATTCATTGTTCGAAGTTGAAATCATACTTCATCCTACATTGCAAAAAAAATTCAATGCATATTCAAATTCAAATAAATAAATCAACAGATTGTCAAATTAACTTAATTGTTGGTACCATGAAGTGTTCCTATTCTTGAAAGAAACCAAAGATAATTTGAAGAAAACAAGGAGAAAGAGGTTCCATCGAGATTTGAACTCGGGTTACTGGTTTGAGAGTCCAAGAAATGGCATAAATATTACCATGAAGAAGTAAGTAAAGGCTACCCATTGGCATGTACACATAGACAAAAAGTTTTTCCTCCTAGGAGATGTAGCAAGTCTTCAATGAAAATAGATTCTTATGGCTCATCTTGACCATCTTATTAATTTGATGAATGAATTCCCTGGATAAATTCCCTAGTTTCAACAGCAACTTCTGTTGCACGCTTTACTACAATCATCGTTCCCAATCAGAGAATAGCCTTGTAGGAAACCCCGACGCATCCCAAAAAACCTTTGTACGCCCTCAACAAATATTCAAAACTAAGGGGAAAATACAAGGTTGTTTTTTATCTTCTCAGGATCCAACAGAGAAATTGAATAATCATCCTTAGATGTCGATTTTTCATCTTCGTTATTGCCAGGGGTTACATGGTTACTCTTCCCCCACAAAACTACAAGAATAACAACAATCAAACCAGTCAAATAGAAACTATCAAGCCACCCACTTCAATGCAAAATATATTTCCTACTCGGTGCTTTTTGCAGAGTTTGCTATCTCGCTGCAGTTGGGGTTCACCCCAAAGATTGTTTCCAAGAAATGAATCCTAGGGGATTTCTTCAAGTTATCAGGAACGGCCCCAATGAGATTATTTTTGGATACATTGAATTTGACGAGATTAGGTAGTAGGGACTCAGGAGTCCCAGAACCTCTAGGTCAATATCTAGATTTAGTAGAAGATCCACGTGATTTAATATTCATTTACCATGCATAGAGCCAGGACACTATGGTTTGTGTTAATCAGTCACTCTGCCACCATAGCCCTTATCTTTGTCCATGGTATCGCACATAATCCATTTAATCTATGTGGCCATAGCCCTTATCTTTGTCTAGGTTGTCACACATAATCCATTTAATCTACAGGTTTCATTTATGAAACAAGTGCTGCATGGAAGCGTAGTCCATGCCAGGTTGGAATGGGAATAAATTTACTGCTATGGTGGGAGCGACGAAGAAATAGAAGCCTGAAATAGCAGAGAAATGTGGGAAGCAGGTTGAAGTACAAGTGGTATCCATGTAGAGGATGACTCGTTCCAGTGTGTCATACACTAGCCACAAGACATTGGGTTGGTAGATGACCCCCAAAGAACCTCCCAAATTAGTTAATCATAATATTATATTAATATGTGGTTAATATCTGAACTTTATAGATGTGGTACTCATGTATAATTTTTTTCCTAGGGCGTGTATAGTTCAAATATGGGACTTAGAAATTTTTTGTGTCAATGACTTGGAATAAAGGTTCCTCTAAAAAGGGACCAGGAATCACACACATTAAACATTCACATATAATGAACACAATTTCCTGACATCCAGCATAGTTGAAGAACAAAAATTTAGCATTATGAAAGCAACCCACAAGGAACTGTCAAAATTGTTCTCGAATTAGTTTTCTTTGAAATTTATCAAAAATTAATAATGTTTGTTACATATTTATGGAATATGTTACATATTTCTAGAAATTTAAATGCATTTGTCATATAGACTGGGATTGGGGCTCCCGCGGACCATAAAAGAAATAAGTACAAGAAATAGGACTGTAGAAAGAAGAAGTGTGCGAAGGTAGAGAGGAAGGCCTGAAAAGAAGAAATTGGAAGTTATGAGTCTTTGGTTAGAGATTTCTATTTAAAGAGGTAAAATAACTGGATTGATAAAGAAAGCAAGATGTGATCAATATAGAATTACTATGAAGTTGATGCCTTTTTTTTTCTCTTGTCGACGGCCACTGGAATCGTGCCAACCGGTTGTTGCCCTTCGTCGGTGAGCTTTTCCATTATCCTTTGGAGCCATTCTTCAATGTAGCTTCTCATGGGGGCCATGTTGATTTCATCCCAGATTTCTATGTTGAAAAGATCATTTTCTAATTTTGTTAGATCCATAGAAATACTATGCAGAGCCTGTTCAATTTCTTCATTGTGTGCTGAATAGTCCACTAGCCAGTTCTCGACGTCATCTTCACCATATTCAAGGATGTCGTAAAATGTTTCTAAACACAACCCCTTTAAAATATCAACGTGTTCATCGAAGGCTTGCTTGGTTAAGGACAAGGATTTGAGGATTAAGTTTGGGTCTTGAACCTCGTTGGTACTTCCGGCTAAGTCTATTTGGGTCAAGTTTCTGAATAATTATTCTTTCTTTGATATGTCTTGTTCACATGATTCGACAATGAGTTGCAGGTTCTTAACTTTCTCTTTCCAACATGCTTTTAATTGTTTGATCCGGTTTGGGGAGGGGATATTCTCTTGTCTTATTTTCAGATCTGAGATGTTGATGACATGGTTGGCAAAAGAGATCACCATCTGTAGATAGAAATGTTCTTCATTTTTTAAATTCGTCTGCAAATGTTCATGCAAATCATTTTCCCTCGTTCGAAAGGAAGCTATATTTTTTTTATGTTTCCCAAGCTTCAGTAATTAACTGCATTCTTTTCTTGATATTGTTCTCTACATAGCCTCTACAGGATGTAAGGAGGCTGGAGGATCCTTTTAACTTGGCTGCAGAGGTGGTAAGCATATTTTTTTCTAAAGTACTGGAAAACACTGGGGTAGGAATCAAAGCCTCCTCCAATTCCTTGATTCAACCATTCAGTCTGGCATTATCTGCTTCAATTCCTCCAATGTAATCATCAAGAGCATTTGCGCTTGCACAGTGAAATCGATAGATTTAGGACGACTTCATTTTCCTAAGGTTAATCTCTGAACAAGATTTCCCTTTCTTATTTGTTACATATATTTTTTCAATAATTAAATTTTTAGATTGGCTGTAAAAAACAACGCTCTGGAATACGAAGGATTCATATTCATAAAAAAAAATTGTGTCAGTTATTTCCATTGTCGAACTATGGTGCATTGCGTCCGTGGGTGGATCAACTTTTCAGAACCCATCATCCACATAAGTTTCAATTTGCATTTCCTCACTTTCAGTGTCGGGCTCTTCCACCTACCCTACAATGTTTTTTCTCTTCTTCGTCATGGTAATCTTGTGAGAACAATAAAATTTTCCGTGAGGAGGGCTCTTATCTCCTCCTCCGTTTGAAGATTTTTGGATTGCTTTCTTACTGGGGTGGGCCGTTGAAGTGATTCTTCATGATGTTGTACTCTTGGGAGTGTTGGTTGGGGACTGAACACTCTTCTCACTAGAGCCTTTTCCCTGTTGTCTGTACAATTTAGTTGTTCTTTGCAATGTCTCTACGTTTCCATTGTCAGGAGCAGGAGTGTTGTTGTCACTGTATCTGTCTTCAGTCAGGTGTCTATGGATAAAAGAGTTGCTAAAGACAACTGATAGTAAATGTTCTCGAAAAAACCCATTAGGGTCGAACCCTCTTAGCCTTGCATCATATTTTAGGTTCAAGTTCTTGAAATGGCCTGCAAATTCATCAATCTTGTTGACGTTTCTGAACACGAACTCCCCAACTTTCCAAGGTAGAGGAATGAACTATTTTTTTCTGTTGCCATGGAAAAATGCAACCAGTAGTTGTATTGCCTTGCTATTTCTGTAACAAACATCTTGTCTATGATGTGACATGGAAGGAAAGCAGGATTTTACTTGGTGCCAAAGATCATTATTACACTGTAATTTTCCTTCCGTTCAAGTGTCCCCTTCCTGTCCAAAAACTTGGTTGTCTGGCCAGACATCCGGGGAGCATCCTTTCCTAAAAATAAATCTTTGAAAACCAAGACAAAGTCATTAAAAACCTCATAAAAACAATGGGAGGCCTTGTGTCTCTACAAGGCCTGGTACTAGAATGTTACTGGGTCGAATTCATAGTTTATTTTCTTGGACAAAGATAGTTTTGGAAATGGACAGTAATGTGCTATCGCGAAAATCAAGTCGGATGACATATACAAAAAAAATTATCTTCTTTGAATCGTGATAGTTCGGAACATATTTCAATGGAAATTAGATTCCCCCAATAAAAAATGGATTGTTCCTTGACTGTGAAGTACAAAATATAAAGAACTATGTGAGAAATTCTTGTCATGGATTCATGTCCCGTTATTCTTGTCAACAACCAAGCAATTTCTCGGAATGGATTTCTAAAGGAATTGACCTACAACTTTATGATATCTTTAGGAAATGTTGTCGGGTCTTCAAGGAACTCGGGTAAGAGGTCCAAACCATTATCATTGTTTTCTAGGAACTACTTGCAGTATTGTCCTCTGAAGTTCAATGTTGGATCCAACAATACTAACATCTTGTGGAATATCTGAGGTGACAAAGAAACAAGAGAATGGTCGCGCAGTGGAATAATTCTTTGGCTTGAAATAAATTTTTCGGCACACCAAGAGACCACCTCCTTACAGTCAAAAACATCAAGGACACAACCTGGACGAGCGATTCCATAGGTCCAAATCACTTTGCTCTAGGAAGAACGAGATGAATAGTATGAGTATGCCATGAACCACTGGAAGTTTTGGACCTCACGTCCGAAGATATTCACTGTATCTCCACAGAACTTATGTCGAGTTGTTGCCATAAGTTTATGAGAACGTTCATTTGCTCCATAAGATGTTTGAAATGAACAATTGGAAGGGATAATACAACCCTCCACAAATCTTGGTCAAATGCCTGTGAATGGGAGATCTCCTCGAGCCTTTTGCTCATTAATGACAATCTCAACGGTTGTTGCATGATGCGTTGTTAGCATTAAAGACTAATTATTTCATACCTAGAAGTGCGAAGATGGCGGGTACGACAAAGAGCAATTAAGGATTGGATATTTTCTGAACACGCCAACACGACGAGGCGTGTTTGAGATGAACAATCAGAAGGGATAATATAACTCTCTGTAGATATTGGTTTAATGTGTATTAATGGGAGATCTCCTCGAGCGTTTTTCTCATTAATGGCAGTGTTGACGGTTCCTGTATGATGAGTTGTTAGCATGAAAGGTTACTAATTTCATATTTATAAAGAAGTACGAAGGTTGCGGGGACATGAAAGAGCAATTAAGGTGTCTAATTATTGAAAGAGGTCGGGTGGGCGGGCTTCAAAATAGGGTTACAAGGTACAACCATTAGAGGTGAGGGCCCGAGGGTAAAATTGTATGTCTCAAAACTTTTTGAGTGAAAAACCCATAACACGGAAGAGGGCATGATGAGACAGTCCATAGGTCAATTTGTGTATTGTAGAACTACGAGTACTGTTTGCAGGCCACAGAACAATGGAAGCAAAATTGTGAGCTCGCCTGTCTAGGAACCCGCAATCGAAAAAGTGGCTTAAGTATGGAATAGGGAAACGATAGGTTGGACTCGTTTTTGATAATATATTGAAATTTGTAATAGATATCCCATTACCTAGCAAGACATTTTCTACATGTTTCTGGGAAAGTTTTGTAGTGATAGTCAATGTGACTGTGTCGTTGAGCCTTTTTATTTTTAATTACAATCTGTATGGTTGTTGCATGATGAACTGTTAGCATTAAACCTTGGTCGTTGCATACTTTGAAAGAAGTGTGAAGGTGGCGGGCACAGTAAACAATGACTAAGAATTGGAGATTTTGTGAACCCGCCAACCCGAGGATCTGCGAAAGAGATTCCATGAAATGGGAAACTATGGAAAGTGGTCAGATGGGATTCAAACTAGGGTGACAATGGTTCCCCAAGATACATGACTTCCTTAGGGAGAAATTGTATGTCTCGAAACTTTTGAGTGCAAAATGTGTACCACTGAAGAGGGGATGATGTTGGAGTCCGATGGTCAATTTGTATATGGCAGCAGTGTGGGAGATATCCTTGAGCATTTCGCTCATTAATGACATGTTTAAGGTTCCCGCATGACAAAGTGTTAGAATTAAATCTTACTAATTGAATATCCAGAAAGAAGTAGGAAGGTGGCGGAGACATGGAACAACAATTAAGGAATGGAAAATTATCAAAAGCGGTTGGTTGGGCTTCAAAATAGGGCTACAAGATACAACCAATAGAGGTGAGGGCCCGAGGGTCAAATTGTATCTCTTGAAAGTGTTGAACGCAGAACGCGTAACACAAAAGAGGGCATGATGGTGCATTCATGTGGAAAAATTGGATATCGCGAAACTCCATGTACTATTTGCTAGTCACAGAACATTGGAAACACAATCCTGAGCCCACCAATCTAGGAACCCACAATCGAAAAAGTGTCTAAGTATGGAACATGAAAACGATAGGACAAACTCGATACACAGTGGTTGCAGCATGTGAAACCATGGAAATGTACCACGTCATGAACATACAGCCAACTTGCAGCTAAGTATTGAAAGGAACGACGGATGACCGGGCTCATGACGGGGCATTCCAGTGGACAAATTGTATATCATGGAACTCTGGGTACTGTTTGCAAGTCGCAAAAGATTCAAAACATAATTTTGAGCTCGTCGGTCCGAGAACCCACAATATTAAAAGTGTCTAAGCATGGAATAGGGAAACAGTAGCCCAGACTTGTTTTCGCTAATATATTGAAATTTGTAATAGCTTTCTCATTACCTGGCAAGATTGTTTTTGCATGTTTCTAGACAAGTTGTGTAGAGATAGTCAGTGTGACTATCTCCTCGAGAATTTTTCTTATGAATGACGATCTTTACGGTTGTTTCATGATGAAATATTAGCATTAAACCTTTGTTGTTGCATATTTGGAAAGAAGTACGAAGGTGGTCGGCATAGGAAACATTGACTAGGAATTGGAGATTTCATGAACCCGCCAACCCGAGAATCAAAAATAGGGTGAAAAGGTTTCCCGAGAAGATGTTAGGCCCCGACGGTCAAATTGTATCGCTTAGAACATTTGAATGCATAATGTGTAACATGAAAGAGGGGACAATGTGGGAGTCTGACAGCCAATTTGTATATCACGGAGGTCCGGGTGTTGTTTGTAGGTCACGGAACAATGGAAGTTAATCTAGAGGCTGGAATAATTAATGTGCATTGGGAAGGGATCGATTGTGGCGGGAATGGAAGGGAGCCATAAATGGTTTGAAATTTTTTGTGAACCTGGGTAAAGTGAAGCTTGCGAGTTGGAGGAGCCCGGGGTGGAATTGTAGATCACAGAATTTTTGGGTCAAGATGTATACCACAGAACAAGTGGAAAAATTTGGCTAAGTATAGAAAGGAATGACGGTCATTCTGAGTACTGTAAATGGCGGTTTAACGCATGTTAATGGGAGATTTCCTTAAGGTTTTTTTCTTGTTAATGCCAATTGTTTCGTACCAGTGTGTTCAATTGTCACTAGTAAAACCATAATTAATGTGCATTGGGAAAGGCGTGAAGGTATTGGGGATGGAAGGCAGCGATAGTTTCTTTGAAACGCTTGTGAACCCTCGTAGAGTGAATCTTGCGAGTTCGTGGAGTCCAGGGTGGAATTGTAGATCACAGAAGTTTTGAGTGCAATATGTATATCACAGAACAAGCAGTAACAGAGTTCAATAGCGCAACCCCGACAATCGCTGCCATAAAATTGGCTAAGTATGGAAAGGAATGACGATCGGTCGGACTCGTCATGTGAGGATATATATGGAGATGAATATCTGTCAGTCTGCCAACCCGGAAACCCGTGATCATAAAAAGGTGACTAAGTATATAACCAGAAAGGGATAATAGACAAGAAGAAGAAAAGGGAAAAAGGGCTAAGTATCTCATAGAACAACATCTACTGTTTGTTTATTAATGCTAATGTTTTCGAACCCCTCACGAGTTTTCACTAGTAAAATCACAAATTGCAGATCACAAAATTGTTTTGGTGCAAGATGTATATGATGGAACAGGGGGCATAAGTGTTTGATACCGCAAACCCGGGACTCGGTGGTCAGATAATTGGCTAAGTATTTAAAGAGACTGCGGTCGGTCGGGGTCATGATGTGAAGATAGAGATGAAGATGAGCATCTTCCAATCTGCGAACCCAGGAAGCCATGATCATAGAAATGCAACTAAATATAGAACCACAAAGGGATAATAGAGGGAAAGAAGACAAGGAAAATTTAAAGATAATTTTTTTATATTTATTCCAATAGTATTCATATTAATATATATTAATAGATTATTTGTGGTCCAAATGTAAAGCAACTTCCAATTTGCAGGGTGTTTTTCGGTTCGCAAATTTCGTTGAAACCCATAAGAAATAGAAATTATAATTATAATTATATATATATA
>JZKD02S1672931.1:30106-40490 GCA_000966675.3 Picea glauca | reverse complement strand
TATTTCTTTAAATTGGAAGGGATGTTCAAGGCACCTGCAAAATGCTCCTCTGTCGAAGTATATAACTTCTTCCAACAACAAAGATCTGGCAAGTGTATCAAATGTTGTATATCACATCAGAATATATCTTTCGTCGTAGGGGTGCCAGACATCATGGCTCACAAAATGGTCTGGAATATTTGGAAGTGATGCCAAATATTGCTCCATGCTCGAATATACTCAGAAGGAAATTATAAATTTGGATCCTCATGAAGGTGAGAAAATGTATGCATGTTTGGATCAACATTCTAAAATTATAGAACCTTTTATGACAAAGTTGTAACAAACTTGACAAACAGACAACTTATATGTCAAAGATTGTTGAGCGACCTTTGGATGTAGTAACAGACTCGACATACAATCAACTTTGGATGATACTAATGTCAAGTGTAACAAATCATGACCCCAGGCTCTAGGTAGTTTCAACTTCACGAATCCACACTGGCGGTGACTCAAGGCTCCAGATAGTTTCGACTTCGGACATCGATACTGGCGGTGGCAATGGGAACAGTGCCATTGACTACAGGGAGGTAATGTGGTGAACAAGAAAGAATGTCATTGTCAAAGCACTTAGAATGCGGGATTGTCAGACTTGCAAAAAGCATTGACTTTAGTGTTTCTTTGTCATGACGATTACAATGTTGTTGTGATTCCAGAAATATTTGGAGGTTGGGTGTCTTGTGCGATAATGACCTTGACATTAGGTACATGTCAGACATCTATTATCTAACATTGCAGTGCTAATGTGATTGGGACGATGACTCGATTGCATTGGCACAAGAAATATTAATTGTGTGATTAATTAACATCCTTGAAGGATGTGAATCCCAAACAGTGCCTGAAACTTTCGAACAACTGTGTTTAAAAAAATACATTGTTTTATATTTTAAGAAATAAGAAATTGTATTTTCTATGTCAAAAATTAGGTTGCACACATAAAAAATTTTAAGTTAACGGAAATTAATATATAGTCAACTCAAATTCCTCGAAGAGATCAAATTCCCTAGAGCTAGTTTATTTCCATCATGTTGGTTGGGATAGAAAGATCCACCACTGGGACAAAGAAAGAAGGTAGCAATAAAAGCACCTGTGAAAACGCAAGCTGGTGATGGAAGCACTCTATGACCAAGAAGACACTCTATCCTCATCGATCTGTGATCTTGATGAACAAATCAAGAGATGCTTGCAGCAAGGCCATGGCAATTTATTTGATCCACACAAGGCAATACTTCAACCATCGAGCAATTTCCTTTTTTTTTTTTTTCAAATATCGGATCTACTGCAACAGAAGAAATGAATTCTCCTTATTCAAATCAAGGGAAGTGACATGAAGATTGATATTCGGTGGAAACAACTATGGAATATCCTTCTACATCAAGGTCTCTTCTAAAGAATGAAGAAAAATGATTACATGAAGGTGGTAGTAAAAGGTGATTTTCAGAAACCAAATAATTACCTGAACACGTCAAACTTCTTGCAAAAGGTGGTAGTATAAAGTAATCTTCAGAAAGTGTTGCAAAGTCCATAATCCAGAATTCCTTCCCATTAACATTTCCCAATTACAAGTCGATGCAAGCATCATAAACTTTTGAGATCCTCGTTCCCTAGTTATATACCAACTTTCAACTACGAGGAGAATATTCTTGCAAAGAACGGAAAGCTCTTGGAACCAAATGCAATCATATGCATAGGAATACTGAAAAAAATGTGTAGTACCGATAGAAATTTAATTGTATGTGGAGTATATTACTACATCGAGAGGTCGGTGAACAAACTTTGACAAAGAATCCGACTTTATGTCAAATCTGTTACCACACCCAGAAGTCGCTCAAAAAACTTTGAAATAGAAACTTCTGTAATTTTAGGATGTTGATTCAACCACCCATACAGTTTCTCACATTCGCAATGATCCAAATTTATAATTTCCTTCTGATTATATTCGCTCATGGAGTAATATTTGATGTCATTTTTGAATATTCGATACCATTTTGCAAGCCACTATATGTGTGACTCCTCTCATGAACTATAAATTATTGTCTGGTCTGCAAGATTTGATACATTTTCCAAATTTCTGTTGTTGGAAGAATCTATATACTTCAACAAAGGAACATTTTGCAGGTGACTTGAAATTCCCTTCCAATTTCTAGTAACAAAACAAAGAAGTTCAACATACAAATATCTAGGAAGGCCTTTCAACCAACCAAAGCATCAAATACAGGGAGAATACCAATCATAAGATACTTGATTTTTTTTGTGTCTGAGTTTCTGTTGGCTAACCGAGTTTTTTTCGCTCAAAGATGATGTCACATAAAACCATTCGCTCATATTTCAATTGGGCCTAAATGGAATCTCTAAGTTGTCTCACATGTGGATGACCAGGAACATTACTACGAAGGCACCTTAAAGCCCAAGTTTTCGATGATCGAGAGAAATGAGAAAAAGTATTTAAAATGAATGTTGGAGGATTATAGTTAGTCTTTTGTAAATCTTGGTTTAATTTGTTTTAATGGTAGATGTCCTCGATCTTTTCTCTTATTAATGGCAATTTGTTCGAATATGTGTGCTGAATAGTCACTAATAACATGACTTAACATTTCCATATGGAAGCATATTCTCAAATATGACAACCTGTAATATATGCACAGTATTAAAGAGGGACATGACATCAAGAACTTTGTGGATGACAGTGGGGTAGTACAATATTGCACTTTTACTATGATGATGCATTAAAAAAAAAAACCCAACAATTTTTGCCAATTCAAGATGGACGCAAAAAATTTTATCATATTGCATAATATTTGTCCGTTAATGCGTTTTAATGGGAGATGTCCTCGCGCTTTCCTCTTATTAACGTCAATATTTTTGAACCTGTCTGGTGAGTTGTCACTAGTAAAATCATAATTAATGTGCATTGGGAATGGTGGAAGGTGGCGGGGATGGAGGGGAGCAAAAAATTATTTTAAATTTTTCTGAATGTGGTATTTCGTGAACCTACGAAACTTTGAAGACTCGACTAAGTATGAAAAGGCAAGTTGAACAGACGAAGTCATCATAGGTAGAGTCAGGCTTGTGAGTTCGAGGAGTCCGGGGTCGAATTGTAGATCAACAAAGTTTTGGGTGCAAGATGTATACCTCGAACACAGGGCACCAGAGTTCTATAATGCCTATCCACGAACCCGAATTCATAAAATTGGCTAAGTATGCAAATGAACGACAGTCAATCAGACTCATGATGTGAATATATAGATGGAGATGAGGATTTTTCAGTTCGCCACCCCAGGAACCCGCGAGCACAGAAACACGACTAATTATAGAACCAAACTTTTTGAATATGTGTGGTGAATAGTCACCAATAACATGAGTTAGCATTTCCATATGCAAGCATATTCTCAAATATGACAACCTGTAATATATGCACAGTATTAAAGAGGGACATGACGTCAAGACCTTTGTGGATGGCACGTTTATGGATGACAGTGGGGTAGTACAATATTGCACTGTTACTATGATGATGCCTTAAAAAACTAAAATAACCAACATTTTTTTCCAATTCAAGATGGACGGAAAAAAAATCAGATCTCATAATATTCGTCCGTTAATGCGTTTTAATGGGAGATGTACTCGAGCTTTCTGCTTATTAATGCCAATATTTTTGAACCTGTCTAGTGAGTTGTCACTAGTAAAAGAATAATTAGTGTGCATTGGGAAGGGCGGAAGGTGGCGGGGATGGAGGGGAGCAAAAAATGCTTTCAATTTTTTGTGAACCTGGGAGTCCATGAACCTGCAAAACTTTGAAGACTCGACTAAGTATGGAAAGGATGGTCGGTCAAACAGAGTCATCGTAGGTAGATTCAGGCTTGCGAGTTCGAGGAGTTTGGGGTCGAATTGTAGATCACTGAAGTTTTGGGTGCAAGATGTGTACACCGAACACAGGGCACGAGAGTTCGATAGCGCCTATCTGCAAACCCGCGTTCATAAAATTGGCTAAGTATGCAAAAGAATGACGATCGATCGGACTCATGATATGAATATATAGATGGAGATGAGGATTTGTCAGTTCGTCACCCCGAGAACCCACGAGCACAGAAATGCAACTAAGTATAGAACCAGAAACACATAATAGAGGGGAAGAAGAAAAGAGAAAAATGAGTAAGTTTAGAAGAGGAAAAAGAAAGGGAGACAAGAACTTTATCCCTCACACAACAACAATTAGTCTCATAATTATGAAGCCATATAAACACATTAACTATGGGAGAAACATTCTCAGTTATGAAATATAGTTGGAGCTGGACAAACTCTGGTTCAAGTCAAAAGACATGTTGTTTATATCTACTGCAAAAATTTTCATATTATATTATCTTAATAGTATATTTTGGTGGCCCAACTGTAAAACCATGTCCCAATTTGTGTTTCTCAAGTGGATATGTGTTTGTGGAGAAACTAGTGAACAAGTATGAAGAGGATCAACTGTAGTTGCAGGATGTCAACTCTGCAAAGTTGAATCAAACAAACATAAGAAGCATTCAACGAACCAATGAGCAAGCATCAACTAGTCAACCAGGAATGTCGGTGAAGAAAAATATTGTCCAAATTTACTAGAGACAAGAATGTATAAAAAAATCAGAGGAATATATTGTAACACGCCTATTAAGCAAACATTTTAGGCTGTGAGGCCTAGCAGGTAAACATGTAAGACTGTGAGGACCGTGCAAAGGCCTCCCACTGTAAAAAAATTTAAGGAAGTTGTAGTTTGCACGGTTGGCATTCTGCATCCGCAATTGGAACACATCAATAACACCCAGCGACATATAAAAAAAGAAATTGAATTTTCTCTTCGCATACGAACATGTTCTGGAAGAGGATTTTGACTCAGGCATCTCCAGCATTTAAATTTCTCACTTCATAACTGGAAATAGCAAACAAAAAAGAACAAATACGAACGTAAGCCTAGCAACGAAACCCACCCGTCAATGCGGAACGACAGAAGTGCAGTTCCAATCGCGGTTGCGGAATCCCAAGCGTGCAAACTGCAACAATAACAACAACAGGAAAACAATAAACCATTCAATAAGCAACGAGAAAGCATCAACCAATGAACCAATAACGCTGCTAAAGAACAATATTGTCCATATTCACTGCAAACAACATTGCAGAAGAATAAAAAAAGAAATAAAAAAAAATCGGACAGAAATGTACTGTAATAGGCCTGTTAAGTAATGCAGGAATGCAACCACAGCACCGAGACCCACGGGTGAATGGAGAATGACAGAAGCATAGCCCCTGCCCTGCAAACTGCAACAACAGGTCCAACTACAGATACAGGACCCCAACCTTGTAAAGTTGAAGAAAACAAGAGCAAGCAACAAACAACAAACCAGTGAACAAGCACCAAAAGGCTCAACTGCAGTTGTAGGACCTCAACTCTCCAAAGTTGAATCAAACAACAATAAGCAGCATCCAATGAACCAAGGAGAAAGCATCAACCAACCAACCAGGAATGTCGGTGAAGAACAATATTGGCCAAATTCACTACACACAAGATTGTATCAAAAAATCGGAGAAAAATGTATTGTAACACAACTGTTAAGAAAACATTTCAGGTTGTGAGGCCTGTTAGGTAAACATTTAAGGATGTGAGGACTGTCCAAAGGCCTCACACTATGTAAACAATTAAGAAAGTTGCAGTTTCCATGGTTGGTATTTTTCAATACTGGGAGCGATCAAAATCCTCTTGCAACCCATCTTTGTATGTGACTACTACAACCAGAGAGGCAGGATTGTAATGTTTTCTTCGTCTCGTTCCTGATCGCCAATGTTCAACACAGAACCCACCTCCATTGCAGTCACAGTGACATATAAGAAAAGGAAATCGTATTTTCTCCTCACATACAAAGATGTTCTGCAAGATGATTTTGACTCAGGCATCTCCAGTATTGAAATTTCTTACCTGCAAACTGCAAATACCAAACAACAAACAATGAATAGGAATCTAAGCATGGCACCGAAACCCACTCGTCAATGGGGAACGACAGAAGGCTAGTTCCAATCGCGGTTGCAGAATCACAAGCATGCAAACTGCAGCAAGACCAACAGACAAACAAGAGCAACAACAAGAAGCAAACAAAAAACAAGTGAACAAGCAAGGAGCAAGCATCAACTAGTGAACCAGTAATGCCCTTGAAGAACAATATTTCCCATACTCAATACAGACAACGTTGCATAAAAAAAATCGAAGGAAAATGTATTGTAACGGGCTTGTTAAGTAAACATTTAAGGTTGTGGGGCTTGTTAGGTAAACATTTAAGTTTGTGAGGACCGTTGTGTAAACATTTATGACAGACTGAAAATAGTAACATTAGTTCCAACAATAGAGGCTATGCAAAAAAAAATTAGTCAAAGCACAAACTAATATGAAGTCAACTAATAAAAAACTCAGTGTAGATGATCAAAAACTTTGGATATGCTAACATATAAAACATTAGGAATAGCTAAGTTGGCAATAAGACCTCCAATCTATTATCCAATCAAAGCATGACATATATGGTATATACAAATCAATGTTTTTAGTTCGCTAGTTCCAACAATAGAGATTATGCAAACATTTTTAATTATAGGACAAACTAATATGAAGTCAACCAATTATCGATAACTATAGTCCCTCTACACCTAATAAATACTAATAACGGAAATTGTTGCTCTTCTCATGAAATTTTAGTTTAACATACACCTGGCACTTACTTTTAACACTGATAAAAATAAAATATAACTTTTCTTTTATGCATATTTTCGAGGACACTTCTGGGACAGGCCAGGGACCTTTGACGGGCTATGACAGGTTCGATTTTGAACCTTGGTTGTGATGGCGACCTTGGTGTTCCGTTATTAGAAGCACTCATAAATTAGGGTGATTTCGTCTGAAAGCACTCTCTGACAAGCATGTCAAGCTGCCAATTTAATCATCTTAATCGAGAACTGTGCAACGCTATTCCTTCATTTGTAGGAACACCTCCACTCATCTCGATTGGAAGTGCGGCCCTGAAGTTTCTGCGATTATCTCGATTTTAGATTTCTGGTAAAGTTAATTTTTGACTTTGCATATTGAACTGTGCAACGCCATTCCTTCATTATAGGAGCACCTCAACCGATCAAATTAAATAGACGAACCCGAACTTTGCACGCCATTCATGCATTATTGGCACCTCCACTCATCAAACTAAAAAGACGAGATGGCAATGAAGATCAAACAATTAATCAACAGCATGTTACTGATCGTTAGTGTAATGACGCTTCTGCACTAATTTCAGATACAACAAAACGCCATCTACACTAATCAACAGCATGTTATTTTGGTCTCTGATGCATTAATTTCAGATACAACAAAACGCCATTTACTTAGCTGGCATCAAAGGTATGAAATCATAGTTGGAACAGCCCGTGGGTTGACGAGGAGTCCGATATTCGGATCATCCACAGAGATATTAAAGCAAGCAATATTTTACTGGATAATAAACTTAGACCCAAAATAGCAGACTTTGGATTAGCAAAATTCTTCACAGAAGATATAACTCACGTTACCACTGGAATTGCGGGAACTATGTAAGAAATCTGTCTACCATCCCATCAGTCAGCAACTCATTTAATAAATTACAACTCATATATCAGAAAATGGGTTTTATAATTTTAAGAGGGTTAAGATATGGAAATTTCATTGTAGATGATGACATTGTGCAGAGGTTACATGGCGCCTGAGTACGCCTTACGCGGGAAGCTAACAGAGGTACTTGTGCTCGAGATTATTAGCGGAAGAAAGAATCGTATTTTGGCTCCAGACGAATTGCTCATCGATCGAGTATGGTTATTATTCTCATCTTTCAAGTGGAAATTTCCTAAAATCTCTATTGCATTTATGAACCCTTGGTAACTGAAGTTTTATGATTGTTGATTTTGGGCAATCAGACATGGAGATTGTATAAAGCAGATAAAGCTTTTGAAATTATGGACCCCATATTGCAGGGCAGTTATTCATGGGAAGAAGGGATTACAGTAATTAATATTGGTCTCCAGTGCACGCAAGCCGATGCAGCGTTGCGGCCTTCAATGTCCCAGGTGGCGTCGATGCTCACAAGTGAGCGAGAACATCTTCCTTCACCCACAAGTTCTATTTTCACGGATCTGTATAATGTTGGCATACTGCAACATTATATGCTTATTGACCTTGACAAAACATCAGTAATTGTTCTTCAAAAGCAAAAACTTCATCCGATATCCATTCTGCAGCTGCTGATCCTTCATCAGGAATTCTACAGCCCAGGTGAAAATGGAATGGTTGCTAAATGAATAATAAAAACTTAATTTTGTAATAAAATGTTTTTTTTAATATTAAATTTTTAAATATAAATTTGATAAAAGTATAATAAATGATTTGCACAAGGTGTAAAGGTATTTTCAATTTTCAATGACTTATATAGGAAAAGTTCTTAATTAATGATATTGGAAAAGGATTTTTAAGGATATGCATTCGATAAGAATCTAGAAAAAATTTCAAATACGAGAGAAATTTAGTTATGATCAATTTAATTTTAGTGTGTGGTGGAATACTATTTTTAGTTATTTTGTATTTAAAATATTTTTTGGAATAGAATTTTGCTTTAAATTTCAATTATGAATTGCTATGTTTAATGTATAGTGAACTATTACTTTTAGTTAATTTTTTTAGTAATAATATTTTATTTCCTAATCTAAAATTTTATTAGGATTAATTTAATTTTAGTGTGTGATGGATATTATCTTTAGTTAATTTTGTATTAAAAAAAAATTGGAATATAATTTAGATAAGAATTTAATAAAAATTTCATACTTTTTTGGAATATAATTTTGATAAGAATTTAATAAAAATTTCAAGTATGAAGAGAGTTTCATCATGATTCTAAATTTAATGTATGGTGAATTGTTATTTTTAGTTAAATTTGTAATAACAACATTTTATTTCCTAATATAATTTTGATAAAAAATTATTAGAAATTTCAAATATAAACATAGTGTAGTGGAAAGAAGATGTCACTTGGAGCCCGCTACTATTCTGCAATAATTTTGTCATCTTCAGCTTTGAAGACAAGGTTTTTTTTCAAGGGAGAGAGCATGTCAGGGACCTAACCTCCCTATCTTTTCATGTAGGTAGAATAATATATTTTCCATGTAACAAAGGCCAACATTAGTTTATAAGGCCTATTTAATAAATGTGAACAAGTCGATGTAATAATACTTAATAGATGCTTCCACTTCTAGAAATATCTTCCGCTAGAAGGTTCTTTAGAAGATAGAATTAGTATAAATAAGACAACATTGCTCTGCTCGAGGTTTTCCCCTCGAAGGGGCAAGTGAACATTGTTTACTATCAACAGAGGTATTATTTTGGTGTTGTTGTTTCATATATTGTGTTGTTCCATCATTATTCTCTGCAGTATTTCTATTTTCTTCTATTATAATAGATTTGGTACCTTACAATTGTGCTTGGCACATAAAACTGCCCAGCAAGAACGCGCATACGTTCCTACTGGGAAATGATGAGAACCCAATCTTAGAGCTCAGGATTGAAAGTGTTTTAAAGCATGAAGCAATGGTTAGAGCACAAAGATGCATGGGTGCAAGAGTTATGGGGCCTTTAACAAGAGGTATATGCATAGTGCACTTAGGGATCGAGTATGGAGGGGGTTAAGGATCGAGTATAGGTTATTCCTAGGATTAGATGGAGCTAGGGTGGTTTAGGTCATGGTCTAGGTCAAGCTCTAGGTCATGGTATAGGTTTAGGTCATGGTCTAGCTCTGTCTCTAGGTCTATGTTGTGGTCTAGGTCATGGTATAGGTCTAACTCTAGGTCATGGTCTATGGTCGAGGTCATGTTCTATGGTCTAGGTCTTGACATGCCTAGGTCAAGGCCATTTCTTTCCTTGTGATGTGCCAAACTTGCTATAATGTGTGAGAGTCTAAGGGAGAGAGAGGAATACATAGAGGGGGGGTAGAGAGAGAGTATGAGAGTGTGAGAGTCAGAGAGAGGAAGACATAGAGGCACGGTGGAGAAAGAGGAAGAAAGAGAGTGTGATGGAGGAGAGAGGAAGACAAAGAGAGCGAGCGAGCGAGAGAGAGAGAGGGGGGGGAGGATATGATGAGCGAGAGAGGAAGAGTTAGATGCAAGAGGTAAATAGAGAAGTGGGTAGATAAAAATAAAAGTCAAGACTGAGATGGAGAGAGAGAGAGAGAGAGGGAGGAGGAAGAGAAGGGGAGGATGGAGAGAGAGAAAAAGAGTAGAAGAGAGGTCAAGACTAACATGGACATAGAGAGGGAGGTAG
>JZKD02S1672931.1:17196-29060 GCA_000966675.3 Picea glauca | reverse complement strand
CATTGTCTAATTCTAGGTCTAGGTCTAGGTCTTGACATGCCTTTCCATGTCTAAGTCAAGGCCATTTCTTGCCTTACCATTCCTTGCCTTGTAATGTACCAAACTTGCTAGTGTATGAGAGTGTGAGAGGGAGAGGGAGGAAGACAAAGAGGGGAGGTCGAGAGTGAGTGTCTTAGAGTGTGGGAGAGTGAGAGAGGAAGACAAAAATGAGGGCTAGAATGCGTTTGTTTGTGAGTGTTGGAGGGAGGGAGAGAAAGGCATAAAAGGGAAATAGAGAGAGTGTGTGTGAGTGTGAGAGGAATATAGAGAAAGAAATAGAGGGGAGTAGAGAGAGAGGTAAATTTAGGAGAGAGGGGTAGATGTAGGAGAGATAGAGGAGAAATAGTGGGAGGGAGGGGGAGAGAGAGAGGGAGAGAGAGAGTCTGTGAGAGTGTGAGACAGGGAGAGATAAAGAAAAAGAGGAGGTGTAGAGAGAAAGATAAATAGGAGGGGTAGAGAGAGTGTGTGAGAGGGAGGGAGAGGGAGACAAAGTGGGTGGGTAGATAGAGAGTGAGAGGAAGGCGGGGATACATAGGGAGATATAGAGGGGGAATAGAGAGAGAAAGAGGGGAAGAGAGAGAGTGAGACTAAGACTAACAATGAGAGAGAGAGAGAGATGGGGGAATGGAAAATAAAAAATAGGTTATAGGAGCGCATGCACTCTCTTAGGAACACGTGTGCGTTCCTACAACGTGTGTGAACTATTAGGAATGTGTGCATGCTCCTAGAGTCAATGTGATCTCTTAAGAAAACGTGTGAATTTTTTTGAATATAATTTTTTTTGGCAGTATTGACAATGTGTATGTTGACTTGGTTTCCTCATATTTAGGTTCAAGGTGACAAACCTAATGGTTCGATGTGTAAATTGATAAAAAACCTCCATTTTTGTGAATACCTCTCTATATATTTGTCTTTGACAATATTTTTCTATAGGATAAACAATTCAGTTGTTGACGAAACTAAAAACATAGATAGAGTCAACTATGAAAATTCCAAATATATAGGTTTTTTTTTTAATTAATATTTTTTACCATTTTTATTCATTTTTGTCTTCACATATATCAAAATCCTAGAATGCATACCTCTCTTATTTCTGCTATAACTTTTAGTTGGCTTAACCATTTCTCTAATGATTTATATGCCACACTAGAGGATATTGATATCTACAATTTGAAAAAAAAAAAGAAATTATGTTGATCATGTTAAGACCCTCTTAGCCTGCACGAACAAAATACGCTGTAATTTCAAGGATATATTGACTTTGATAATTTTAGAAAAATATAAAATTAATATTACAAACTTCCAAAAAATACATCGCACTAGAACATCAAGTTATCTACAAGTACACAAGTTTTTGGAATGAAATTATATCATTAAGCTACTCAACACTTGCACAAACAAAAACATATACCTTATATTTTGTTGGAAAAATAATTTGTACCACTATTGGACAAAATCAAATTTTATATAGTTATTCACAAATTCTATTAATAAAAGTTGTATATTTGGAAAGCTAATTCAATTTCCTACAATTCATCTTCTTACACCATATTCAAATTCATTGTAAAACTACCTTGCATAATCCCTTCAAGTTAATAGATTATTGTTTTTCTAGGATTTCATTGTCACTAACGCATCATGAGAGACCATCATTAGATTGCACTTACCCATGTACACAAATTTGTTGTATAGAAGGATACTCCTAAGAAAAATGTTGGTGTAAATAACAGTTCAATAGATGAATATCAAGTGGGTGAGTGCAAGAACTTGGTGGTCGAAAAAGTGGTAGTGGCATGATTAAGAACACGCACTCGCAAGAATGCGTGTGCGTTCATAAGAAAGTGAACACATTCCTACAACTATAGGTTCGGTTATGGCCAAACCTCCACGTGGATTTCCACATAGGTTAAGCATTAGGAGTCCGATAAAACTCTTAAGAATGCATACACACTCTTAATAATGTGTGCACGCTCTTAAGAACGTGTGCGGGATATTAAGAACGTGTGCGCATTCTTACTATTGTTTTTTAAAAAATCGTCCGAGAGTGATTTTGTGCATATTGTGCACAAAATTTCACTCATGTTTCTCATTGGGAAAATAGTGTGAAGAGAGGAGGAAGAAAGGAGGACAAATGTGAAGAGAGGAGGAAGAAAGAGAGGACCTTTCCACCGCCACTACCACCATGTGTCCAGGTATGTTACATTTATCTTAACATTAATCCAATTTAGTCATTCTAATTTAGTATTTTTCTCCTAATAATCTAAATTGAAAAAAAATTGTAATTTAGTATTTTAAATAAAAATGGAAACTAATGTACATGTCATGGATGCTAAATTGCAACATATACAATACAATGGAACCCCAATAAAATTTAAACCCCTCACAAGAAAACCAAGAATATCAAAACCCAACCCACCACCACCGCCACACAATGTAAACAGTGCAATTGATGAGGGGTTGGTGATATTAAGAAACCTTGACGAACAGTTAAGGGAGACTAGAGAACCTAGAAGAGTCTCCTTAGCCACTTCTTTGACATCATTGCACAATCCATTGCAAGTGCCCAAGGGAAATTTACATCTATTTCTGACTATAGGGAAACAATGTACAAGTATTATAACACTGGTTTGACAGAAACCAAATCAAAGAATTGGGCATTTCAAAAAAAATAATATTGTCTATTTTTAGGGATCCTAGAAATGGACAAGAACTACCAGTGACTAGGAAATTCATATCCATTGACTTCTGCATCCATCCCCAAATTAGTCAAAACTAGATGGATAGGTGGTACATGGTTTTTGATAAACCTCCCTGCAATAAAAAAGAGATTCTCTTATGAGGAAATTATGGTCTGATTTTATTATGGGTAAACATGTTAACTACTTTGACATTAGTGACTTCCAAGGGTGGGTCGATGGTCCGCACATGAATGAGAGTAGTCTAGGCACGACCTCGATTTATGTCCCCATCCCCCTAGGAGAAGTCCTGGCCCCCTACCCAACATCCTCCTATTGCAGAGAACTTGCAATAGGTACATCTACCCATCTCCTCATTGACTCATAGCCTAGTGCATCACAGTAGCTTTGTTGCACTATCTCGACCGGAGGTGCATGCTAGTGACATTGACAAGGGGTTTGGAGCATCAACATGCACATGAGAGAATAGTGAGGAGAGGGAACATGGACATAACATCTGTCCATGTGAAACTCATAGATGCTCCAGTTGTGGGAAGACATGCTATGGGCCTATCGATCCCATTGGACAACATAACTTCATCGAGGAGGTTAGTATCTTAACCCTTTTTTTTGTTCTTCATCATTATACATTTATTTTGTATTTTGTGTATTTATATAGATATTTGATTGTATCTTGTTTTGCAGTTGTTGCGTCCCAACAACAAACCCTCTACGCCTATGGATGCATCAGTGCCTATCCCCACCACTAATTTAGCAGTAGAGGTAGTATGTTCATTGGGTGCACCATACACACAGGTATGCATCACATTTGATAGATTCAACATAGTCTTTTCTTTGTTTATGACATCCTCAATTTTTTTATATGTTCTCTTGTTTCTACAGGATTTGGCACTAAGTGATGTCACAGATTGTCTATCTAGGATGGAAAAGTCACCAGTGTCATAGGTATTACGTGTAAAGTTAAATATCATATAATTCTTGAAATGTTTGTGTTTATGTTTTTGAATTTTAGTATTTGGTACTAATAGTTCAATTTTATTCATATGTATGTAGGTCGCCGATGTATTTTCTAGGTATAGTAGTATTGCACCCCCTAGGCACCTGGGAATTGCTTCTTGTTTTCATTTTTCCAGGCCTAGGGTGCTGGAATCACTTGTACATCATGTGAGGGTCCATCACAACCCACATGTCTACCACCGACCCCCACCACCACTTTCGACCCGATTGATAAAGACTGCCATAGTAGATGTTGTCTCGAAGAAGGTTGTACAACCTAGTGCCCCATCTGTCAATGAATCTCCATCGATGCCTGAGATATTCATGGTGATATAATGCATTGATGATAATGTTTCATGTTTCATGAATTTTTTTTATGCATATTTGTTTAATTTTCTTGACTTGATCCTTGTAACTGATGCATGGTGGCATTGCAAAGAGATTGGGGTTGTGGAGGAGGGTAACACCCTCATGATTGAAAATTTCATATTCTATGAGTTGTCTTAGGTTAAATTACAAAGTATCGATTTGTATGTCTATTAATTCATTGATGGGAAAAACTTATAACATTGTTTATTGTTTGTGCACCCTCTAGAGCGTTGAAGCACGCCTAGGCCTAGAATCTCTCGAGGTGCAATCTCGAACATGAAAATAAATATAGATTTATAGGATGCTTATGAGGGTGGAAATGGTCAATGATTGACCAAATAATTCCCCTTACACTTTTTCCTTCCTCCAACCTAATAGAAAATTAGCACATGTGAATGGGTGAATTATGTGTCTCCGATAAATAGATTGATGTAGATCAACTACTTTTATATAGTTGCATGCTAGTATAGTACATCTTATAGATAATAAATGATGTGATATTCAAAATGTAAAACTTGAAAAATATACTAATGATTTTCCAAATTTGATATCTATGATACAATTTCATTACCTGCACAATGTGTATATTGACTTGTTGAGGATTGCAACTATTTCAAGTTGTCTCTCTCACACTATCTTGATTCTTAAGTAAGACATCACTTTTACTGGAAATGAATTATGTATCATCCACAAGAGAGGATCTATTTATAGGTTATTTTTAGGGTTTTAGTTGTCTGAGGGTTTTAGTGGTAGTTGTTTTAGGGATTCTCAAGTAGGCATACCATGGTATTGCAATGGTATGCATACCATTGCATGCCATTGGTATGCATACCATTGCATACCATTGATATCCATACCATTGGTATGCATACCATTGGTATTGCATTGGTATGCATACCATGACATTTCAATGGTATGCATACCATTGCATACTATTGATATGCATACCATGGTATTGAAATGGTATCCATACCATGGTATTGCAATGGTATGCATACCATGGTAAATCATAATGGTATGCACACACAATATTCGCCTCTTTCTATGTATGACATATATATAATCTTTTGATTTATGTGTAACCCTTCATAAATGCTAAAAAGACTAGTGAAGAACTCATTAATACAAATGTTTGTTTAGATTGTGTAGTGGGTATATGTAAATTTTGTTCAAGCCATCAATTATTAATAACATTTATTCAATAATGATATGCTACCAAAATTCTATCTAGAAAGTAATTCTATATAGAAAGTAATGCTACCAAAATTCTATCAGAAAGTAATGCTTTACACATTTTTCCTTCCTCCAACCTAATAGAAAATTAGCACATGTGAGTGGGTAAATTATGTGTCTCCGATAAACATATTGATGTAGACCAACTACTCTTATGTGGTTGTGCTAGTGTAGTACATATTATAGATGATCAATGATGCGATGTTCAAAATGTAAAACTTGAAAACGATACTAATGAATTTCCAAATTTGATATCTATGATACAGTTTCATTACCTACACAATGTGTACAGTATCATCCACGAGAGGGTATTCTTAGGTATGCATACCATTGCATACCATGGTATTGCAATGGTATGCATACCATGGTATGTATACCAATTGTATTGCAATGATATGCGTAGCATTGGTATGCATACCATGGTATCACAATGGTATGCATAACATTAGTATGCATACCATTGGTATGCATACCATGGTATTGCAATGGTTTGCATACCATGGTATTGAAATGGTATGCATACCATGGTATTGCCATGGTATGCATACCATTTCATACCATTGGTATTCATACAATTGTATGCATACCATTTATAGGTTACTTTTAGGGGTTTTGTTGTCTTAGGATTTGAGTGGTATTTGTCTTAGGTATTCTCAAGTATGGCATACCATTGCATACCATGGTATTGCAATGGTATCAATATGATTGGTATGCATACCAAAGTATTGAAATGGTATGCATACCATGGTAACACAATGGTATTCATACCATTGGTATGCATACCATTTATACGTTCTTTTTAGGGTTTTAGTTGTCTTAGGGTTTTAGTGGTAGTTGTCTTACGGATTCTCAAGTATGGAATACCATTGGTATGCATACCATTGCATACCATTTATAGCTTATTTTTAGGGTTTTAGTTATCTTAGGGATTTAGTGGTAGTTGTCTTAGGGATTCTCAAGTATGGCATACTATTGGTATGCATACCATGATATTGCAATGATATGCATACCATTGCAATACCATGGTATGAAATGGTATGCATACCATGGTATTGAAATGCTATGCATACCATGGTATCGCAATGGTATGCATACCATTTAATACCATTGGTATGCATACCATTAGCATGCATACGACTGATATGGATACCATTTATAGGTTATTTTTAGGATTTTAGTTGTATTAAGGATTCTCAAGTATGGCATACCATTGGTATGCATACCATGGTATTGCAATGGTATTCATACCATGGTATTTCAATAGTATGCAATGGTATGAATACCATGGTATTGCAATGGTATGCAATGGTATGAAAAAGAAATACCATTTCCTATGCATACCAATGGTATGCATAGGAATTGGTATTGTCTTTCCATAGGTCCATTGCATATCATTGCAATAGTATTGCCTATGCATACTATGGAAATGGTAAATTTCCTTTGGATACCATTGCATATCATTGCAATACCATTTCCATGGTATGCAATGACAATACCATTTCCTATGCATACCATTGGTATGCATAACATTGGTATGCATACCAATTGTATGGATACCATTGGTATGCATATCATTGCATACCATTGGTACCCATACCATGGTATGCATACCATTGCATACCATTGGTATGCATACAAGGGCTTTAGTGGTATTTTTCTTAGGGATTCTCAAGTATGCATACCATTGCATACCATGGTATTACAATCGTATGCATACCATTGGTATGTATACCATTGCATACCATGGTATCGCAATGGTATGCATACCATGGTATTTTAAAGGTATGCATACCATGGTATCACAACAATATGCATACCATTGGTATGCACACCATTGGTGTTGGTTGTGGAGCCTGATTATCTTCATGATTCAGAGGTCTTTGTTTTCAGCTTTCTTTATACCCCATTAAGACTTTACACCCAGTAAGAATGTACACTCCTCCATGCAGGGGAGTGCATAGGGGGGTTACCCCCTCTGCGGGGTCTGGGGACAAGTAGGCCCTCGAAGGAAAAATTGCCTTGTAAATGTATATTGTAATTTCATTGTAAATATGGACCATCCATTATAAGGTTGTAGATCTTATGGTACAAGTTATGTTATGGTTTTTTTCCCTATAAAGAAACCCTCTTTTGTGAGGGAAATGTATTGTGGCTATGTATCATTCTGAATATTGTATTTTGAGAGAGGAGACTGTTGGAGAAAGAAGAGGAATTTACAGTGGGTGTGTTGTAGGTTGTATCCCTTCATTTGTTGGATAATAATAAAGGAATGACCCAACAATTTCTCTGGTGGACGTAGCCCACGCTGGGTGAACCACGTATATATTTGTCTCGATTTTATTGTGTATCTTCTGTGTTTTATTTCTGCATTCGTTTTATTTTTTTGTTCGGCGATACTGTTTTCTAACAACTAGTATTAGAGAAAAATGTAACTTGCAGGAAAAGAGGGTTCCTGGTTTGAGTGGAAGCAATGGCGGGAGATGAAAAGTTTAGGGTCAAGGAATTTAACAACCAAAATTACCAGTTATGGAAGATGCATATGGAATATTATTTATATCAGAAGGATCTATTCCTACCATGGGGTGGAATAGAAAAGAAGTCGATGGCCATGAAGGATGAAGAATGGGAGGTTCTTGACAGAAAGGCACTAGGAATGATATGACTGAGCCTGGCAATGTCGGTGGATTTCAATATTTCGAAAGAAAAGACAACGAAGGAGCTGATGAACACATTGGCTAAATTGTATGAAAAACCCTTGACGTCCAATAAGGTATTTCTAATGAATATATTATTTAATATGAATATGTCATAAGGTGGGTCTGTTGCAGATCATTTAAATGAATTTAATATGGTTACTAATAAACTAAGTTTTGTAAGAGTGGTGTTCGATGATGAAGTCAAGGATCTTATAATCTTATGCTCATTGCTATAAAGTTGGAACGGCTTGGTCATGGATGTAAGTAACTTTCTTTATGGTTCAAACACTTTAAAATTTGATGATATTGTTCATGTTATCCTTAGTGAGGAAATGCGACGGAAAAGCACATGTGAGACATCAAGTAATGTGTTGAACATGGAGAACAGTGGAAGACAAAAGGGTAGAGGAAAGCTCAAGGAACCACATGAATTGTAGGAAGGGAAGATCCAAATCCAAACTTGGAAAGATAGAGTGTTGGAATTGTGGGAAGAAAGGACATCTGAAGAAAGATTGCAGAGCTCCAAATAAACAAAGAGATTGACATCAGGAGAAAAATTAGGAAGAAAATGTAACAGGTGATATGTTACAAGATGCTTTGATTCTTTCTGTAGACAATATTTCTGAGTCTTGGGTAGTAGATCTAGGGGCTTCATTTCATGCCATACCCCATAGGAATTTTTTTCTAGATTATGTTTAAGGTGATTTTGGACAGGTACATTTGGGTGATGATGCACCATGCAAAATTGTTGGAATGGGAAAGGTAAAAATAAAGCAAAGAAATGGGAACCAAAGGTTGTTGAAAGAGGTAAGACATGTTCCAGATATAAATAAAAATCTAATTTCAACAGGGAAGTTGGCAAGTGAAGTTTGTATATCCATATTTATAGATAAGTTGTGGAAGGTCACCAAAGGATAATTGGTGATAGAAAAAGGAGAGAATGTAGGTACATTGTATTTGTGTATTAGTAATACTGACTCTTCTATCTCTTTAGATTCTACAAGAGTGGATACAACACTGTGGAATCATCAGATTGGACACATGAGTGAGAAGGGGATGTAGATACTTCACAAAAGAATTTTTTTGCTAGATCTTAAACAAATTGATTTGGATTTCTATGAGCATTGTGTTTATGGAAAACATAAGAGAGTCAGATTTCTCAGAGTCAGAAAAGAAAAGAAGAGTGAAAGGTTAGATCTTGTGCATACATATGTATGGGGACCAAATCATGTATCATCTATTGGTGGCTCTCGTTATTATGTTACTTTTATTGATGATGCAACTAGAAAAACTTGGGTTTATTGCATTCAACAAAAATTTGATGTTTTTTATACTTTTAAGAAATAGAAAGATTTGGTTGAGAATGAGAGAGGAAAAAGGTTGAAGTGTCTCATATCAGACAATGGAGGTGAATATTGCAGCAAGGAGTTTTATGATTACTATTCATACCATGGGATTTGTAGAGAGAAGATAGTTCCAGGAACCCCACAAGAAAATGGTGTGTCATAAAGGATTAATAGGACAATAATGGAGCATGCAAGGAGTATGAGATTTTATGTTAGTCTTCCCTTATAGTTCTAGGAAGATGTTGTAGATATTGTTGTTTACTTAATAAATAGAGGACCTTCAATCTCTTTGGATGGTGGAATTCCAGAGGAGTCATGGACAGGTATAAAGGTAAACTATTCTATTTTGAAGACTTTCGGTTATGAAGAATTTGTCCATATTGATAAAGAAAATAGAATAAAGCTTGAGGCAAAATCCAAGAAGTGTACCTTTATTAAATATGGTGTTAATGATTTTGGTTATTGCTTATGGCATTATGAAAATCACAAAATCATTAGGAGTAGAGATGTCATATTCAATGAGAAGGTCATGTACAAAGATCAGTTGCAGGGAAAGATACATGAAAAAGAAAAAACATAATACACAGTAGTTGATGAGATCATTGAAAAAGAAATTCCAAAGAAACCATAAAATCAAAATGTACAACAACAGGAACAACGGGTACCTCAAACTCCTGCAAATGTTGTTAGAAGATCTATCGGGTTAAGTACATCCCTTGAACGATACTCTCCTTCATTGTATTATTTATCTTTCAATAATTCTAGTGAACCAGAATGTTATGAAGAGAAAATGCAATTAGACACTAAAAATAAATGGGAGAAAGGCATGAAAGAGGAAATGGATTCCCTGGTAAATAACTAGACTTGGGATTTGGTTCAGTTTCCTGTAGAAAAAAACGCATTATAGAATAAATGGGTTTACAAGTTGAAGGAAGAATATGGAGGCAAAAAGCAGTACAATGCTAGACTTGTCGTAAAGTGGTTTGCAAAAAATAAAGGTATAGATTTTGATGAAATATTTCCCCTGTTGTTAAAATGAATTCAATTAGGACTATTTTAAGTCTTATGGCAGTAGAATATTTTCATCTTGAAAAATTAGATGTAAAAACAACTTTTCTCCATGGGGATTTGGAGGAAGAGATTTATATGCAGTAGCCACAGGGGTATGAGGTCAAAGGGAAGGAAAATATGGTATGCAGGTTGAATAAGAGATTTTATGGCCTAAAGCAAGCTCCAAGGCAGTGGTATTTGAAGTTTTATAGGTTTATGACAGAACAAGGTTATAGTAGATGTCATTTTTATCACTGTGTTTATTTTAAAAGGCTAGAAAATGGAAGCTATATTATCTTGCTATTGTATGTAGATTACATGTTTGTTGCAGGGTGTAATATGCAAGATATAAATGTTCTCAACAAGAAATTAGATAATTCATTTGCAATGAATGATTTGGGTGTTGCAAAGAAAATCCTTGGTATGAGAATAACAAGTGACAAGAAAAATCGCAAATTAGAGAAGGTGTTGGAGAGGTTTAGAATGCAGAATGAAAAACCAGTTAGTACACCTTTGGCCAACCATTTCAAATTAATTAAGGAAATGTGTTCCAAGACACAGGAGGAGATAGAATACATGTCCAGGGTCCCTTATTCATCAGTAGTTGGCAGCTTGATGTATGCGATGGTTTGCACAAGACCGGATATTGCACATGTAGTGGGAGTTGTGAGAAGGTATATGAACAATCCAAGTAAAGAACAATGGGAGGCAGTAAAGTGGATTCTCATGTATTTGAGAGGTGCTTCTACTCATGCATTATGTTTTGGAGGTTCATACATTGTTCTACAGGGATATGTTGATTCATATATGGCAGGTGATAAAGATAGCAGGATGAGCACCATAGGGTATGTTTTTAGTATAGGTGGAACAATAGTAAGTTGGATTTAGAAACTACAAAAGGTTGTTCTATTTTCAACAAAAGAGGCAGAGTATGTTATTACTACAAATACTAGTAAAGAAATGATTTGGTTACAAAGGTTTATGGAAGAATTGGGAAAGAAGCAGGAGAATAACAGGTTGTACTATGTTTTTCGGATAATCCACAGTTGGTATCATTTCGTTGTCGACGTTTCGAATCCGAATCAGGATTCATCATCAGGACTAATCGTCAAGTTAGAGCTAGTTGATCATCATCAATTAATACTATAAATGCAGGACAATTAAAAGTTATTTAATTGAGTCGGTTGTCTTAATTTCGGAATATAATTTAATTTAATAAATGAGACTTAATATTAATGGGATTTAAATCAGGGTTTTGCGAATAATAGTTAGTGTGTATAAGTATAAAAACTAGGTTATACGAGGATTTATATTATTTGTTTAGGGTTTTAGGTAATTTGTTAGGTTTTACTCTTACTTAGTTATTTAATAGTGTTGGTATATAAGTAGTGGTTTGCCTTTAATTATTTATTTGTTTTTAGGGTTTAGTTAATTAGGTT
>JZKD02S1672931.1:0-13675 GCA_000966675.3 Picea glauca | reverse complement strand
ATGTTACTGATCGTCTGTGTATGGACGCTTCTGTACTTGTCAGTATCTTGTCTACATGAGGATTATTCTGCTGAGATGTGGCGTCGTTGTGGGAATAGCGGCGAAGATGAATTCAGGAACGGTAGCACCTTTCAGCGTAATCTGAACCACGTTTTGGATTCATTGGTGGGAAACGTTTCTCCGAGCGGATTCAATACGTCTAGTGTTGATGAGGGGCAAAACATCAATAGTACGGTTTATGGGCTTGTCCAGTGCAGGGGAGATTTAGGTTCTGCCGACTGCAAACATTGTGCAGCAACGGCGAAAGCAAAACTTCTTCAGGATTGCTCCAACACTTCTGGATTAATTCAACTAAATGGCTGCTTCTTACGTTACGACAGCTCTAATTTTTACAACGATAATAGTTACAGTAGCCTGAATGCTTATATCTGCAACCTAGGAAACACAAGTAATGATGCCATAACAACTGACGCTACGGCCCGGCTGTCAAATACTTCCAATAAAGCTCTGGAGAGTCCCAAACTCTTTGCTGCAGATTCAAGCGACGATCTTATTTCGCCTCAAATCTTCAGCAGAGCGCAGTGTATTAGAGATATGTCCAGAGATAGATGCAACGCGTGCTTAGCTGATGGCTTGTCCCGGATATTCGCGACTGGGTGTAAGCCGGGAGTTCATGGAGCGATATTCTTATCTTCAAATTGCCAATTGGGTTTCGAGAGTTTTCCCCTTTTCAATGTTTCCGTCCTCTCACCACCACCCTCCGGTATTTTCTTTCCCATAGTTTACCACAATTTACTGGTTATGTAGTGATTTCATTTTGGTGAACTAAAACGTACGCAATGTACTGAGAATTGATTTGCAAATTTACAATAGGGAATCGCCGGATATGCTGTTGATAAGGAATACAATGGTCGTGGAAAGATTTCATTTTAGTCCAATAAAAAATAGCTAGCTAACTGATCATTTTTGTGCAAATTTGCAGGAGGTAAAAGATCCAACGTGCTTTGGATAATTCTGGCTGAAGTAGCCACCGTGGTTGGATAGATTGCAGTCATAGGCCTTTGCAAATGGAAATTCGTTTCCATACGGAATCCTTGGCAACGGATTTTTCGAACTTTTGTTTTCATACAGAAACCTTGGCAACGGATTTTTCGAAACATTGGCACTGAAATTGGTAATTCATTTATTGTGTTGTGTCTTGTCAATTGTTTGTTATGATTCCTTGTCTTCTGTGAGATTATGTTTGTGAATTGTTTGTTATAATTATTTGTATTTTGTGGTTTTTTTTATTATTATTGGTTATTATTAGGTATAATTCTTTTTATCTAATGAATTTTCAAGTTTGTTTTTAGGAGATGGTTGCATCTATTTGAATTTGAGAGATTCTATGCAACTAAATTAGATTAGTGTGTAGTTAGATATTCATATTAGATTAGTCTGTGGTTAGATATTCATATGACTCTTCCATTGAGTTAATTGAGTGGTCATGGTCAAGACAATTTTGATGTGTAATAATGTATCCTGTTAAAACAAGATGCATTTTGATGTATGCTTATTTATTGAGAACTTGTAATTGCCCGTTTGCTTTCCCACATGAGATAAATTAAATTGACGCCTTCTCATTGTTCTGCAGGTGAGGAAGCTCCGTCTATAACGAATTTGGAATTAATTTTCAACTACGATATTTTAAGAAAGGCTACGTCCAATTTTAAAGAAGAGAATAAACTTGGTCAGGGAGGTTTTGGATCCGTTTTTAAAGTGAGTGTTTAGTGTTTAAGGTTACATTGAAGTAAATTCGAAACTACCATATTTATATAGACAATTTTAACGCATCATCACGTTAATTGGTTTGCAGGGGAATTTACCTGATGGCAGAGCGGTTGCAATTAAACGGCTGCATTTAGGTTCAAGTCAAGGAGACACTGAATTTCTGAATGAAGCAAATCTCATCAGTTGTATTCAGCATAGAAATCTAGTGAAAATGCTTGGTTGCTCCTATAAAAGCTCAGAAAGGCTACTAGTTTATGAATATCTTCCGAACAGGAGTCTCGACAAAATTCTATTTGGTTTCTTCTCGTTCTTAATTCTGAACAGTAGCCCCCACAAGATTTTATTTGATTTCTTCTGGTTCTTTTAACTTCTGAGCAGTAGTCTCGAGAAGATTCTATTTGGTTTCTTCTCGTTCTTTTAACTTCTGAATGGCTGCTTTTAAACTTTTTTGCCATTCTTTTAACTTCTGAATTGCTGCATGGATACTGGATTTGTTTGAGTTTGTATTTGTAGCTTGCTAATGGTTTATTCTCTGATGCATTAATTTCAGATACAACAAAACGCCATCTACTTAGCTGGAATCAAAGGTATGAAATCATAGTTGGAACTGCACGTGGGTTGGCATATCTTCACGAGGAGTCCGATATTCGGATCATCCACAGAGATATTAAAGCAAGCAATATTTTGCTCGATAATAAACTTAGACCCAAAATAGCAGACATTGGATTAGCAAAATTCTTCACAGAAGATATAACTCACGTTACCACTGGAATTGCAGGAACTATGTAAGAAATCTATCTACCATCCCATCAGTCGCCAACTCATTTAATAAATTACAACTCATTTATCTGAAAATGGGTTTGATAACTTTAAGAGGGTTATGACATGGAGATTTCATTGTAGATGATGACATTGTGCAGAGGTTACATGGCGCCTGAGTACGCCATACGCGGACAGCTAACAGAGAAAGCAGATGTATTCGGCTTTGGAGTACTTGTGCTAGAGATTATTAGCGGAAGAAAGAATCGTATTTTGGCTCAAGAAGAGTTGCTCATCGAAAGAGTATGGCTATTAATCTCATCTTTCAAGTGGAAATTTCCTATAATCTCGATTGCATTTATGAACCCTTACTAACTAAAGTTTTATGATTGCTGATATTGAGCAACCAGACATGGAGATTGTATAAAGCAGAAAAAGCTTTAGAAATTATGGACCCCACATTGCAGGGCTGTTATTCATGGGAAGAAGGGAATACAGTAATTAAAATTGGTCTTCTATGCACGCAAGCAGGTCCAGCGTTGCGGCCTTCAATGTCCCAGGTGGTGTCGTGGCTCACAAGTGAGCGAGAACATCTTCCTTCGCCCACAAGTCCTATTTTCACGGATCTGTATAATTTTGGCATACTGCAACGTTCTATAGTTATTGACCTTGACCAAACATCAAGCAGTACTTGTTCTTCAAAAGCAGAAATTTCTTCTAGGACGGCTTCCGATATCCATTCTGCAGCTGCTGATCCTTCATCAGGAATTCTACAGCCCAGGTGAAAATCAAGCAAGGCTGATTGGGGTTATCGTCTCTGTTTTGTATAGGACGGCAGTACCTTCCGGGTTTATTACACTGCCCATCTTATATTCTGTTACTAATTGTGACATAATTAAGCTCATGGGTTTAAATGGGTTCAGCTTAACATTTAACCAGGGGTTCATATTCAGTGTGGCTAGTAAATCTAATGCTACAAAATTTATTGTGTATAGTTTCTCTAAGTTAAGTATGACTGCGTTTTCATTAGAAGGTAGAAATAAGAAATACAAGCGGCTTCTAAAGAGCAAAGTGTCCAATTGCACCAGAGTGGGAGGCTGCATAAATGAGTTGGGTGAATACATGAGCACTTTGTTAAGTGTTAGTCAATCAAATCCCTGGGGGCCTCTCTAAGCGACAGTGAATGACCAGTGTAAACTACTGTAGTTAAATGCTTTGAAAAAATGCAAAATGGAAACGACACGATTTTCTGAGTTTGTTTATTTGTGTTTGCCATGGCCAAAAAATTGCAAATCCTAAGCAACCCAATCTATTAGTTTGTTAGGCTCTTGTCTCTGCTTTATGCTGTATTTATTGTCAGGTAGCCATCTTCTCCTATGGGAAGTTTGTTAGGTTCTTGTCTCTGCTTTATGCTGTATTTATTGTCAGGTAGCCATCTTCTCCTATTGGAAGGTAGTAAGGTTTTAAGGTTTTGTGGGGATGATAAATCTGATTTGAGATCCTAAACATTGATTATTCAAAATAACCACTATGAATTTTCCGAGCTATCTTCATAACAATCAATACAGTCCAAATAAAACAACACAATTTAATCAAAACAGTGAAAGTTCATGTTTCCAGTGATAACATAATCTAAAATTTACGGATGCATCTACTATTTTCCCAACCTTATATGTTTCCTTTTGTTTGTGTATCATAATGCTGATGGTAATCAATGCATACTGATGGTACAATGGCAAGTGGCGCAAAAGCTTGTAGGCCAGTTATAAAATCCAACTTTCAACCCGATATTGCAAAATAATGTCGATCATATTTTACTTTAAAATCTAACTTTCTGATTGGTAATCAACTATAAGCCTCTTAATGATGTTTTAGAATGGAGAAGCTATCCCATTCCTAATAAATCTGATCTAATCAAAAGAATTGCTGGGCAAAAGTTTTCTCCAAATTGGACTTAAAATCAGGATTCTGGCAAATTGGAATTACAAAATAAGATCAGTTCAAGACAGCATTCAACGTTCCCCATGGCCACTATGAGTGGACAGTGATGCTTTTTATGGAAAAATGATGTTGATAGTATTTTACTTTAATTCCCTGCTATTCATCAAGACTTAAATTGCTTATACGGTCTGACACTGAACAGTGAAACAAACTTTTAAACTACATGACTTTTAAATGCATATTTATGTGGTTGAACGCAGTATATTGCTTCAAGGCTCATAACAAAATTAACAAAACTAGAGATTTTAAATAACTAGTCAAACATTAAAAAAACAAGTTTGATTGCATTGCGTCCTACGCTAGACAATGAACATTTAAAGCTTCATTAAAACTTTAAAATCAGGGGTATGCCTGGGGTAACGCTAGCACTACGTCATAGCTTTCCTTGATAATTCAATCATTCTTATCAATAAGCTACAAAATCCCCAATCTCCTCAGCTTTAAAACATAGCCACTTTACCGAGACTTCATGTGCAAATTTGACAAAATAAGAAGTAAAGAAGATAATACACAAAAGATAGAAAATGAAACAATAATGTGTAGAGCGCATTTGTATTAGATGAAGGGATGAGCCTTATAGGAGAGAACCATTACAACTGAATCAAGAAATAAAACAAGAAATCCTAACGACTGATACAACTAACCAGAACATCTTGCAGTGTATAGTCACATATTGTTGAGGTTAAAGTTATAACTAACACTCCCTCTTAAACTCAACAATTACAAACATCAACACTGATAATGCCCAAGTGTTGTCTCTGAAAATCCAAAACAGATTTTTCTAGTGGCTTCGTAAAAATGTCTGCCAGGTGATCTCGTGAGCTACAAAATTGAATTGCGATGTCACTATTATTGACTAGCTCGCGCATGAAGTGAAAAAGAGTGTCAATGTGTTTGTTTTTCTTGTGAAAAACATGGTTTTTGGATAAAGCAATTGTTGAAGTGTTGTCACAAAAGATAGGAGTTGGCTCATTTTATGTATGTGACATATCATTCAATAGTCTTTGCAACCACACAAATTGACAGGAAGTTGAGGTAGTAGCGACATACTCTGCCTCTGCAAAAGATATTGAGACAATGGGATGCTTCTTTGATGCCCAAGAAATCAGGTTTGTGCCCAAGTGAAAAGCATGTCCTGAGGTATTTTTTTAGTCATTTAGGCTACCTGCAAAATCACTATCATTGTAGCCAAAAAGATGATTATATTCAGACTGAGTGTACCATAAACCAAAATTGAGAGTGCCAACAACATATCTCAGAATCCTTTTCGCCATCTTCCACTAAGAATATTTGGGGGATTCCATGAACTTGGAAACAAAGTCGTCTACATACATAATATCAAGCCTAGTTGCTATAAGATACAACAAACTACCTACTAAATTTTTTTACAAGGTAGAATCCACTATAGGGCCTTCATCTTGCTTGCTCGATTTTGTGCCTAGGGGTATATGAGATTTTGTTGGATTGTAGTCTTCCATGAAAAATCTCTTGATGATGTGATCCAGGTGGATATTGTTGGCCACCCACCTTTTCCATTTGGCTCAAAACAATTTTTTAACAATTTTGACAATTTATTATTTTTAGCATTTTTAATTTCTGGGGCCATTTTGAGGGCCTAAATGAAGGTTTTTCAGGATCAAGCTTCTCAATGATATTTGAAGGCATAATTGAGTGCCCAAAATGAATCTCATCGATGATACCTTTCCAACGGGCTATCATACACCTAAAACAAAGATTGTATGCAAAAGTTACGACCCTGGGAAGTTAATGTACTAACTTACCCAGTCAGGGCCCACATGACTTTTGGCGCTTCATCTCCTAGGGTTAGGTTTTTGGATGTCTAGGGTTTTGGGCATTCCTATTTATTGTAAAAATTATTTCAGAGCCTCATTGTAATCATCTTCTTGCAAATTAGCATAGCTGTCACATCTTTTCTTAGAAATAAATAGTCACCATTCCAGCAAGCTTGTCTCTGCTGCATTTTACAGTTTCAACTTATTTCCTTATTGAATAGAAACCCAGTTTTACTGTATCTCTTTTATTTTTTGTTAAAAACCTATTAATAATCTGTAGTCATTTTGTTCTGCTCATAAAATATGGATTAGTGGTATCAGAGTGATCTTCTCCTTGTCGTCTTAATGCATGTCCCCAACGAGGTCGGAGTACAAAGAGTTGGGTCTCGAGCTTGTTTCTCTTGAGGACAAAGTCTCTTGCATGCCCAAGCGACCTCTCATGGCAAGAGAAAAGAAAGATGACAAGACAAGAGATCACTTTAAACTGTTGATTGAGGAAGCCCTCACACAACAAAGGAACGAGATGATGGATAGTTTCACACAAATCTTTCAGCGGCTATCAATAGGCGACACATCTTCTTCGAGCAGAGGCGCCACCCCCCTCAAGGTACAAATAAACTTTGATATTCCTATATTTGAAGGTCATATAGACGCAAATGTTGTAGACAAGTGGTTGAATCTACTAGAAGGGCATTTTTCTATCCATACCTTTTAAATAGAGAAAATATTAATTTTGCACTCCTCAAAGTCGTTCCCCATGTCAAAGATTGGTAGAAAAATTTATGTGAGCAAAAAGAAACAAAGGAACCCTCATTATTTATAGTCACGACCACCTGGGAATCCTTCAGGGATGTTATTAAGGAACAATACTACCCTGTCAGAAGTTATGATGACTTGTATACCAAATGGACCACACTGTGGCAAGAAAGAGACCAAGCAGTGCCAGATTTCACAAATATCTTTCATACCTTGTGCACCAAGCTTGGTATCAAATATTCGGAGTGACATTTGGTTCTCAAGTATCATGGTGCTTTGCATAGATACATCCAGACTAAAATGGAATTTTTGGACATCTCATCCTTGGGCATGACCTACCAATATGTCGTCAAAATCGAGCAGAAGCTCAAACAAAAGAGACGACAATTTGGGCCTAGGAACCCCTCATAACAAAAGCCAGGAAAGGGCAACCCCAACCCACAAAACAAAGGATAGAGAAAAGATGGATAGTATCAGAACAACCAGTCCAAGCCGCAAGCAAAGAAGGACACCGTAAAGACAAAGAAAGATACTAGAAAGTGGTGCGACTTCCATAAGAGCCCCTGGCATAACACTGTTGATTGTCGCTCAAAGAAGTCATTGGTGGCCGAAATGAAAGCCTCTAAATCAGATGTGGATTCAGACTCTGAGCCAGAACCAGAAAGGGGAAGATGGATCACTGACACAAAACCCAGTTCCATCGTTGCTACCACCAAGCTCCAGCCTGGTGAACCAGATGAGCCAGAAGAAGGAGAACACCTCTTCCATTCACAGATGTGGGTAAAAGGCACACTGTTGCACTTCATCGTGATAGCGGTAGCCAAAAGAAATTCATCTCAGCAAAGGTCGTCAAGCAGTAGGCCCTGCTAACAACACCACACCCACAACCCTACACCATTGGAAGGCTCCGCGAAAGAAGCAATCTCTACATTAGCCAACAGTGCCGACTATTGTACGACATCAAGCCCTTCAAAAATAAGGTATTGTATGATGTTGCTCCTCTCAAATTTTGTGATGTTCTTTTGGGCCAACCTTATTTATAGAAATGTCATGTTGTATATGAGTCTAGGCCTCGTAGTGTTATTATTACTTTGAACAAGAAATTATATAGGATACTCGAGGCAGTCCCACCTAGTTCTATTTCCTTGATCTTTGTTAAGCAATTCAGGAAGGTCATCTCTCTGATGGAGAAGTTTGTCTTCTTTATGATTTGCTCTCAGAATAAGTGAAAGATCACAGCCACATCCAGGGTCTCTACGGCCGATCTCTCCACACAGTAGAAGCAAGTAGATAAGGTCGTAGAAGAATACTCATATATCTTCTCCTCACATATCGGGGTACCTCTGCACTGCCAGGTCAAGCACCCCATCGATCTGACCCCTGACGCACCGCTGCCCAATGGGCCAGTCTATGGCCGCTCTCTGTTAGAGAATGAGGAGATTAAGCGACAGATCCAAGAATTTCTCTACAAGGGAAAAATCCATCCTATCTCATCACCTTGTGGGAGCCCAATCGTGTTGGTACAGAAGAAAGATGGAATCTGGCAACTCTGCATTGATTATCAAGCTCTGAATAAAATCACAATCATAAGCCGGTACCTGATTCCCTGAATCGACGACCTCCTTGATCAACTCATGGGGGCCAAATACTTCAGTAAGATTGATCTGAAGTCTGGCTACCACTAGGTCCCGATAGAACAGACAAATGTATGGAAAATAGCCTTCAAGTCAAAGTAAGGCCTTTTTGAATGGTTGGTCATGCCCTTTGGTTTGACAAATGCTCCAGCCACTTTCATGAGGATGATGGACGATATCCTGTGACAATTCACCAATACTTTTGTAGTGGTGTATCTGGATGACATTCTCATTTATATCAAGACTTGGGCCGAACACTTGCAGCATATTCAGTAGGTTTTGTACACCCTACGGTAGTACAATCTATATGCCAACTTGGAAAAATGCTCCTTTGGCATGGAAAGGGTCCATTACCTGGGCTACATAATTAATCAACATGGCATACATGTGGATCTAGCCAAGATCCAATTCATCTGTGACTAGCCATCCCCAACCACACTCACTGAGCTTCAGAGCTTCTTGGGCCTTGCCAATTTCTACCGCAAGTTCGTGTTGGGATTCTCCCATATTGCATGGGCCCTCAACCAAATAAACAAGTGTGGTGGTAAGGAAAAATTTGCGTGGGGCCGGTCCCAACAACAAGCGTTCGATGATTTGAAGCATCGCTTATGCTTAGCCCCAGTACTTTCACTACCATACCTACAACATCCCTTTGAGATTGAGACAAACGCTTTAGACTATGAAGTGGACGTTGTTCTCACTCAGCACGACCACCCCGTGGCCTATCATAGTGAGACACTATCAAATGTTGTCTGTAAGTACCCTACTTACGACAAAGAAATGTACTCCATTGTGCAAGCTTGCCACCAGTGGAGACATTACATTATTGGGAAGGAGACAGTGATCCACACTTATCATAAGCCACTGCAGTTCATGCAAACACAAAGAAAATTGCAGAATGATCGTCATCAAAAGTGGTCCACATACTTGCAACAATTCCACCTCAACATCAAGTATAAAACATGAAGCACCAATCACATCGTTGATTACCTCAGTAGACCTCCGTCGCGGCACTCACCACGGTGCTAGACTCCTGTAGCCATGAGACCTATGGATGGCCCTAACTCTATGAGACAAACCCAGACTTCACCACCACCTACCAAATGTTGGGTGCAAATGGAGTTTTCGATAATTTCCATATTCAGGATGGGTTGTTGTGTCGTCTGGCCATATATGTGTTCCATCAAGCGAGCGAGCGAAGCTGATCTGGGAATCCCACTATAGTTGGGTGGCAACAAACTTCGGCATCAAAAAGACAGTGGCGATGCTATAAAAAAATTTCTACTAGCCGAAACTTTGACAGGAGGTCAACAAGTATAACAGGTTCGACACTGTCTGCGCTATTGCCAAAACGACCACTAAGAAACAGAGCCTGTACACCCCTCTTCCTACTCTTGATAGGCCATGTTAATCCATCTCAATGGACTACATGTCAAGCCTCCCATCCACCAAGCGGGGAAATGACTGTGTTTTTGTGGTTGTTGATCGCTTTTCTAAGATGACGATTATGGTTGCCTGCAAGAAGAACATTACAGCAGAGGCCACTGCCAAGCTCTTCTTTGAACGAGTATGGGTACATTTTGGAATCCCACAAACCATTGTCTCAGATTGGGACAATTGATTTCTCAGCACATTCTGGTTGAGCCTCTAGTCACTGCTGGACACCAAGCTCACCAAATCCACGACCTTCCACCCCTAGACAGATGGCCAAACTAAGGTCGTAAATCAAATTATTATGCATATCCTTCGCATGTATAATTCAAAGCACCCTTGCACATGGGATGATAGACTTCCCTATTTCCAACATAGCTACAATCGAGCCCTACATAGCTCAACCGACCACATCCCCTTTCAAATGGGGTTGGGATTCCAACCATTGGGTCCCATAGATGTTGCACTTCCCCTTGCGATCACCTCGACCGACTCATCTCCTGCTCCAACTGAAGCTGACAAAGCCACCCGGTTCATTGAGCAGATCCAACACATTTGCTAACAAGTTTAGGATATCCTACAGAAGTCCAATGACAAGTACAAGCAGTGCCATGATCAACATCGGGTGCCACATAAGTTTGAGGTGGGTGACAAAGTTTGGTTGCACTTGCAGAAAGAAATCCCTATAGGACCCCATCGAAAGATTCACCCACTCCTTTATGGGTCGTACACCATCACCAAGGTCATAGGGGATAATGCTTTTCAGCTCAACAATCCTCATTTCCTTGGCCTGCACCCAGTGTTCAATGTGGATCTCCTTCACTCTTATTTTCCACCATTATTGGACACCTCAGATGTAGCAGAGCAGCTAACACCAAAAGATCTCAACCACGAATGCATACAATAGGAATCCAACGATCAGATTGTGGACACACAGATCAAGGGCACTTGACAACAAAGGATCTAGCTTTATCGAGTCATCAAAGTAGGGCAGCTCCTGCACTAAGGCAAGTGGCTCACCTGGGGCCAAATTTAGCAGAAATTTCCTCATCTGATGGGGGAACTCAACGCAATGGATACCATTGCTTCTTAAAGAGGGGGTATTGTTCCAGGTGGACATCGGTGGCCACCCACCTTTTCCAACTGGCTCAAAACAATTTTCTTGCAATTTTGGCAATTTACTATTTTTAGCAATTTTAACTTCTGGGGCCATTTTGAGGGCCTAAATGAAGGTTTTTCAGGATCGAGATTCTCACTAATAGTCAAAGGCATGATTGAGTCCCCAAAATTAATCTCCTCAACAATACCTTTCCAACAGGCTATCATACACCTAAAACGAATATCGTATGCAAAAGTTACGACCCCAGGAAGTTGATGTACTAACTTACCCAGACGGGGCCCACATGAATTTTGGCGCTTCATCTCCTAAGGTTAGGTTTTTGGATGTCTAGGGTTTTTGGCACTCCTGTTGATTGTAAAAAGGCATTCGGAGCCTGATTGTAATCACCTTCTTGTGAATGATTGAAACTATCACATCTCTTCTCAGAGATAAGCCGCCACCATTCTAGCAAGGTTGTTTCCACTGCATTTTACAGTTTTAGCTTATTTCCTTATTGAATAGAAAACTAGTTTTACTGTATCTCTGTTATTTTTTGTTAAGAACCTATTAATAATATGTAGTCATTTCGTTATGCTCATAAAATCTGGATCATGATGCCTTCTGCATACTTTTTTTTAAAGAAAAAAAATCATTTGGTTGATTGATCAACCTCAATCCCTAAAAAATATATCAATATGCCAAGATCTGTCATCTCAAACTCATATTGCATGGCATGTTTAAAACCGGTTAACTCAATATTTCTAGTATATATCATGTCATCAACATATAAGCATACAATCATAATTTTACCTTGCTGATCAGTTTTGGTGTATAAAGTTGGTCCATTTTGGCTTTTGTTGAAACCACACTTGATCATGTAAGTGTCAATTATGTTGTACGTAGATCTTGGAGCTTTCTTTAAGCCATACAAGGATTTCTTCAACCGATACACTTTGGTTGGCTGCTCTTTGACTTCAAATCTAGGTGGTTGATCCATGTAGACCTCTTCTTCTAAGACGCCATTCAAGAAAGTAGACTTGACATCCATTTGGTATACTTTCCATTTCTATTGAGATGATATGGCTAAGAGAGTCCTTACCATGTCCAACCTTGCTACTAGAGAAAAATTTCACCATAATCAATGCCTGGTTGTTGTGAGAATCCTTAGGCAACAAGTCTTTATTTGTGTTTTTCAATCTGTCCCTTTTCATTGAGTTTAGTTTTGTAAACCCACTTGACACCAATACTTTTCTTGTGTCTGGGCAGATCAACAAGATCCAATGTCTTATTTTTCTCAATGGAGTCAATCTCTTGGTTCATGGATTGAACCTAATGTGGCTCTTTAGTTTCCTCTTTAAAAGATGTAGGTTGGCATGATATTAATGCAAAAATATTGTGTTGTTCAATATCATCCAATTGTTGATGGATTTCTCTCAAGCTTCGAGTTCTCTGATTTGGAAGTTTAGAGGATGAAGTTATACTTGAAGAAGAGTTGTCCCGAGGACTTTCATGTTGTGCTTATACCTGCAACCTTAGAAGGGAAGGCTCATGTGTTTGTTGTCCTAAAAATTTTTTGTTTTTAGGAAGTGGCAGCAATGGAATTTGACTGTCCATAAGATGGTTTTCAGACTCACTCCATAATTGATTTTCGAGAAATTTGACATCTCTGCTGAGAATGAGTTTCTTTGAAACTGGATTGTAGAGTCTGTAGGCTTTGGATGTCTCATTGTAGCTAAAAAAAATGCATTTCTCACTTCTATCATCAAGTTTCTTCCTTAATTCGGAAGGTATGTGAGCGAATGCAATACATCCAAATGTCCTAAGATGAGCAACATTTAGTTTTGTCCCACTCCATGCTTCTTGAGGGACCTTCATATTGAGACTGGTGGTTGGAGATCTATTCAAGAGATAAACTGAGCATGTTACTGCTTCAGCCCAAAATAGATTGAACAAACATTTCTCTCTGAGAAGGATTCTTTCCATGTTCATTATAGTCTAGTTTTTCCTCTCAACCAATCCATTTTTTTGTGGAGTATACCTGTGTAATGTTCCTGACTTGGCTAGTCTAGGAAACACTGCTAATGTGTGTGTAGGATCAAAGGTTTACAACATATAAATGATCATACAAATAATAAACGCGACAAAGGAATGCAAAGCTTGTATTATGATATCTATGTGGATTACAAAATGGCCGAATGCGGCTGAATAAATTGACAATACTCGACTAGATCAACAGACAAAGGATCTTAGCCGGAATACAAATAGACAATTGTTGTTGAATTAAATAACAACACTTGGCTAGATCAAAAGAAAAAAGAATCTTATCCGTGATACAAATAAGCAACTAAAAGATAATACCCAGAATATGGGAGCACTGCAGAATCAATGAAGAATGATGGAAGACCTAGATGATCTTCCCGGTGACTAGGGTG
>JZKD02S1672930.1:450154-469242 GCA_000966675.3 Picea glauca | reverse complement strand
GAAGGTCCTTCGGAGCCCTCAACACAATGCTTTCCTTACAAAATGAATAGAACTGAACTGAGTGATGAAAGAACTCTGGGTTAGGCCGCTGATGGATTGCTTGTCAAAGACTGAGCTATGAATCATCTGGACAGCGTAACATTGCTTTGAATTCTCTGCTGAAACAGTGGGTCTTCATGGCTATTTATAGCATTTTCCAGGCGGTCACGTAACCAACTTCCGGTGTAAACACGGACCTGTTTAGGGTTCACTTAAGCCATTAATTCACCGTATTTGCAGATCCGACCCTGATCTGAGGGTCAAATCATCTTGGGGGCCGGTCCATAGGCGGTTGGGAGGCCGACTTAAGCAATTAATGCACCGTATTAGCAGATGCGCGGCTTTTTATGTGGACAGTCGCGCGTCGGGCGTGCATGCGCACGTAACACGTTTTTGTCCCGCGCATACGCGCGCGCACCCCATTGCTGTAACGTGCCCTTCAATTTTTGGTTACTTTGTATAGTTTTTGACCCTTCTGGAATGCTGTGAACTTAATTCAGTGCCATGAATGACTTCATTGTTGTTTTGATGATGTGGAGTTCTTGTCGCCATGTGTAGACGAAATTTCAGTGATAACACATATTCCTAAATATTGCCCTGGTCTATCCAAGTTCATAGAAGCATGGTCTACAGCTCCCTGCCAGTCCAAGTCGTTGGCCTCTGAACAACATGTTGATGACCTCCTGTCAACTAGTCACAATACAATTGGGAAGAAGAAAAGTAGAGTCAAGTTCTCGTGTATGTTATGCAAAGGGAGTCATCTAACTCACCTTTTCCCTTGTATGGATGAAGCCTCGAAATTACTATAAGACATGATTTTTTCACAACCTCAACTTCTAGCTACTTACCATAATATTTCTCTCAACCCCCTTGTAGTTGATGGAATGATCAATCTGGTCCCTTCGTCAATCAATCTGATTGATCACGTTGTCAATCTGGTCACATCCTTAGTTGAACCAGTTGACCAAGTGATCGATTCGATACCATCCTCGATCTATCCCACTCTCCCATTAGAGAGTGAAATCCAAGCGTTCGATCTGTTTCCACCCATCAGCCCCATTCTCCCCTTGGAGAATGCCACCCAAGTGGTCGATTTGATCTCATCATCGGTCGATCCTCCTCTCCCACTCGAGAGTAAACCCGATACTGCTCATGTTTTTCTCGTTGATACAGACTCTACCGTACTCATGGGTATTCCTCCTTCTCTCGTGGAACCCCCTCCAAGTAAGGAGGCCATCCTTTTTTATTGGGGTGCTCTAAATGGACCTCATCTTCCCTCTCACATTCCTTTCCAAATTATATTACAGGTTTGTGGTTGGGACGTCCCTCAAATGCTGATAGATGAAGGTGTGTCCATTAGTATTTTTTCCTCTATTGCTTGGAAAGATTTGGGTTGTCCTCAACTTGCACCGATTACGCAGAATTTGTTAGCTTTTAACAGAAGAACCAATCAACCTTTAGGGACCCTTCACCAGTTTCCCATAACTTTGGGAGGGAAAAATGTCTTTATTGATGTCATGGTAGTCCAAGACCCCCTGGATTTCACTTTACTCCTTGGGTGAGATTATGTCTATTCCATGAAAGCTATTGTGTCCACTCTTTTTCATGTGATATCTTTCTCTCACGATGGAAGAATTGTGACTATTGATCAACTTTCGTTTGCTGACCCTGACTTGACCTTCAACTCAATGACTTCCCTAAATGGTTCTTATATGCAGTCAGTATCACCCCTACCACAGGTCAATTATGTGGTGTTGTCTCCCATGCCTTCGGTTGCCGATGGAGATGAGACCCTCACTGTAATCTCAATATCTTATGACTTAGATCCGGTAGTTGACATGGTGATATCCTCGGTAGGGTTATTGGAGCCTGATCTCCTTACCCCTATCGTGGCCCTCGACATGTGTTGATCGATTTTTGTCCCTTGACATGGTGTCCTTCTAGATCATTGTCCTCTTGGAAGCCATGATCAAGAAGAGGAGATGAGCATGGTTTTCTAATTTCAAGCTCATTAAAAAATGAAACCAGCTTTGAGCATGGTTTTTTGATTTCAAGCTCATTAAAAAATGAAACCAACCATCAGCATGGTCTTCTAATTTCAAGCTCATTAAAAAATGAAACCAACTTTGAGCATAGTTTTCTGATTTCAATCTCATTAAAAAATGAAACCAGCCTTGAGCATGGTTTTCTGATTTCAAGCTCATTAAAAAATGAAACCACTTGTGAGGATAGTTTTTGTGTCTCTGTAGAAACCTCGTTAAAAAATGAACAAAGCTTACGAGTATATTTCTTGTTTCTTTGTCAAGATCATTAAAAAATGAACAGAGGTCTGGGGATTGAACCTGGATTCTCGAGCATAGTTTTTCTTCTCTATGGAAAGCTCATTAAAAAATGAAATAGATTTTTTCCCCCTCTTCGATTGAGTCAAGTACTTCGTTGTGTATAGTATTTGAAGATTATTTTCATCCTCCTCTGTAGTTGGACGAAATGAAGTTTGGGAGGGAATTCTTTCAGCCTCCGGACTTCATGTTGAAGTTAAACCGCTAGCTTCTTAAGTTGGGGGGCTAAGTACCAACCATCCTTGGATAATGCGTTGGGATGTCTCGAGCATAGTTTTGTCTAGTTCAAGCTTGTGTAAAAATGAAACCACATACCTCAAGCATAGTTTCCTCTGGTTCAAGCTTGTGTAAAAATGAAACCAAGTACAAACATAGTTTTGTTTAGTTTTTAAGCTTGTGAAAAAATAAAATCTATCCCAAGCATAGTTTTGTTTTGTTTTAATCTTGCGTAAAAGTGAAAACAATTGCGAGATTAGTCTTTGTTCTTTCTCATGCTCGTAAATACATGAGAATGTAACCAAGTAAACTTTTATCACTTTTTCAGGCTTGTAAAGGTTATATGAAAAAGGAAACCCCTGGAGTTCCCTTTAAGCTCTTTTCAGACTCTCTAAACATGAAAATATTGTCGAGCGATCTTGTTCTTTTCGGGATCGTTAAAGTATTTGAAGAAAAAGTTTGTTGAGTGGTAGGTTATCTCTTTTTTGGTCTCATCAGACTACTTTACAAAAAAGGACATTTTTGGAGTTTTCTTTAAGTGTTTTTCAGACTCTCTAAAAATGAAAAACCCCTAAGTTTTCTTTCTTTGGACTCGTTAAACAAGCATAGAAAGACCCATATGGGACCAAACCACTCCTTCCTAGGGTTAGTTAAACATACTTTGAAGGACTCATCCAAAGGATGAGCTTACATTTCAATCATATGTTATCCTTCTCAAGCTTGCATAAAAATAAAGAGGTACTCGCTAGAAATGGTGGGGGGGAATTGGGAAAGAAATGTGTCTAAACCTATATTCTATGGAAGAGTCACTTTTGAACATGACACCCTTTCACTTGTTTGGTGTCTAGGTTGGAAAATCCGCTTGTCTCTTGATCATACTCCTTTATAAGATTACAAATTGGTTTGTGATCCATGTTATTGAGTTAGTGTTTCCAAGACAATTGTTGTGTCATCAATATGTTCAAAGAGAAGTTCAAACTGGAAATTCTTCTATTGTGTCAGCTATTTCTACAATCCTTAAGCCTTTTATTGCATCGGCCATCCCTGAGTCAGTCCTAAATCACTTGTTACTCTGGTCTACTTCAAATCTTGTTACCTATTTTGTGTCATTGATGGGGGATACATTAAGGCCCTCATGTAACGAGTCTTTTCCTGTCGACTTCAACTCATTATCTAGGAATTATACTTAGAAACTAATTGGTACCTTGGAACTTGCATGCCTCAATGGCAGGTTTCCTCACTTTCGGCGGTGGGTTTTCATTATTGACCCATGATCAGTAGATTTCGTCGAGTGTTCGACTTCAGCTCATATATTCAAAATTGTTGGATTGTACTATAGTACCTTGGGTATCATTGACATTAATGGGGATTTCCCTCGCAGTTTTTAACGGTATTCATTAATGATCGGTAATCAAGTGGTTTCTACCATGTTCGACTTCAGCACATGTATTTGCATGGTTAGATTCATACTATAGAGTGGTGGATATGAAGACCCTGAACCTTTTCTGACAGATTAGGTTGCGTTGGAGTATATTCATATTGTACTATTGCACAGATCCACAGTGTATGTCTCGTGGCTAGGTTAAAATTTGAGTCTTTAACACATATATCCACAGTGTATTTTTGGTGGCTATGTTCAGATTTGAGTCATAATGGCATGGATCCACAGTGTATGTTTGGTGGCCATGACCTGTCTTACTTGACATGGATCTTTGCATGTTGGCATTTATGCTTTGATTCATTTATATTCTGAGTATGGGAATTCCTACCTCAGTGATGATATATTATTGTACTGTATTTCCATGTTTGTTGGCAGGTTTCCGACCAACTGTTCCTTGTTCCCTACACACAATCAACAAAGTATTTCAGCTATCACTCTGTTCTAACTTCATACTTTGGGGGTCTCTTTGTTACACATTATTTTTGTCATCCCTATGACCGTTAATCATGTAAACCTATCTATTGTCTTCAGAGGGATCAATGGCTTGAATTCCTAAGTAAAGAAGGGAGAAGAACATTGCTTGAGAGATGAAATCATATTTTCTTTGTAAAAACCCTAATAGGAGGATCATTGCACCCTGTCCAATCCTATGGGTGCGACGATCTCAGATCGTCACATGTTGTACTAATCTTGGCCTGCGACGTCGTCGCACTCCGCTCATTTCTAAGGGTGCGACGATTTTCGTACGCGGGAAAAACAAGCATATTCTCATTGCTTCTGGAAGGAGAAGCTTTTATGGTGAGGTGGCCTCCGATCAGTTCGGATCTTACTCACTTTTATGATTTAGTGGGATCATCCTAACCTCATTGCCTTATCCTCTTCATCTTATAAAAGGAGAGGAGCTCTCATGGAGAAAGTTAGATTGGAAATTTGGCTTGATATTGTTAGCTTGGTTAGAGTGGCTTTATGCTTTGTTTTGTCAAGATAGATTGTGAGTGATTTTCAGATCCATAGTCTCATAAATATTGGAGCAGAAGTGTGTGGGAAGCAAGGAACTATTGGAAGGAACCTGACAACATCAAGACATCTGGTTGTGTCTTTCTTCCAAATTATTTAATACATATATGTTTTTATTTCCTATATGAATGTTATTTGTCCATATTGTATGATTTCTTGATCATGTACATAGTTTCATATAAAATAGACTATGTTATTCTTGTCTTTGTTGGCTTGTGTTTCTTTGCATATATTTATCCATAAGCCTCACGACGGAGCTAGGATCACATTGGCAAGGTCAGGTCTACAACATTTAAAAGGTATGTTTTATATCCTCTTCTTATTTGATAACTGAAATCTAAGGAAAGTTTAGTATATTGTCTTGTTTTGTTCTAGTTTTGAGGTGAAACTAGGGATATCAGTTTGTGTCTGCACTTACCAATTTGTCTAATAACAGCCACATTTACACACAATGCACCCTTATATTAATTTTCAAATTATTACTCTTCATATGAGAAACTTTGACTTGGTGGGTTGGAACTCAGCCAACCTTTTACCACATGGTTTCTTTATACACATTTATTTTTACAGCAGGGTTGTGTTTTCCTGCTTTTATTGATCATGACCTCAAATCCGTATACATGAAGCTAAAAGTTTCTTATGAATGCATTCAAGCATTAATTCTTCATTAGTAACCAGGGTGTCAATGTTTATGGCCATCTAATTTCTCTCTTTACCATTCTGCAATTCCACAGAGCATTGGAAGATATTGCTTCCATAATGGGAAGTTCTATATATATCCACTCTCGTGTCACATGCATCTCCTTACTACATTACATATTCATGATACCTTTGAGTAGTTTTGTTCCTAATCACTCCTTGATTGGGAAATGTATTCATGACATATATTTTTTCATGTGTTTTTCCAAGGATTTCAAGCATCCTCGGTTGTCAAAGGTTTACACCTCCATCATGCATGTTCTTCTCCCTGGATCATACCCTACTTGGGTATCAATGGCATACAATAGTCATTCAGATCACATGCATGTCATCAAAACATAGACTATTTTAGAAGGGGTTATTACCCAAACCCATTTTACCTCTCATGCCACACAGGCATGAAATATTTATATATGTTCTGGTTGTCAACACCTTCTTTGATATTACCTCTCCAGTGGTGCTCCCTAGGGACTTCTAAAATCTCTTTCACAGTTTTCTTTTATCAAGAACCTTCTTGCATTCACTTATATCTGAGGTTTTTTACTATTGGCAGTTGTCCTTCCCTAACAATTCCAATATTTTATACATGTGACATACATCACCACATTCACATTTCACATTAGTTTCCCTGTAAAATCAAATGCATGTACCATAGCATTTATTTCAGTAAAACATTATATTCCTTACCATATCTATATGCACTCCATCACATTGTCCTCAATGTTTTCATGAGTGCAACCACAATCAAATTTTAGTTGAATCTCTCAACATTCTCATGCAAAAATATCTACCTTCATCGGCATATCAGTTTCTCATCCTAGAGAAGTGTAATAGACAACAATAAAGGAGTTAAGGGATTCTCCCATCAGGAAATTTTTAGCCTAGATGAATTAATTTCAAGGCCTCATTTCCTTCACACACTATAGCTTAACCAAGCTCATTCATTTAAACACATTCAGTGTTGTATCTTTCAGTTACTAGTTGTACTTATTATCACAGTTGTCCTTTTTAATCATACAACTATGTCTTATTGTCCAGAGTTTCATAGTGAGAGAAGTATTAATCACTTTCTCCTTCTTTGCTTTTACAATTTATTCCTCCTAGGATCTGCTTGTTCTATCTCTTGAGTAGTCTTAGTCATGTTCACCTTGACCTTCTTGGATAATTCAGCATGATACATCAGCAAGTTTCTTGTTCACAATGAATCATGAACTTGTGCAATCCGCACCTTTCCCAACCAGAGATCAGATTGGTCTGCATTCATCTGTATGTCTTGGTACTCATGCATGATATTTTATAATGTAATCCAAGATTCTTATATAAATAGGTTTTGCATCTCGTTGTTCAATTCTCAGCATTCATTAAGGTTATAGTTATGTTCTACTGGAAGATTTGTTTACACAGTTACTCCATAGAAACCTCTTCAACATGCAACTCTCTTGTTGCATATCCAAACGGTCTAACATGACCTCAATTTTTGAGTTAGCCTCAACTTTGTCATCTTATATTATTACCTAATATTCCATGAGGAATTATCAGCATGCATCTTTATTATACATTTATAATGTGCACTCACACATGCATGTTTATTACATAATTTTGCATTCATTGTACTTTAATCACATGCCTTAGCATGTAGTGTGGGTGTCCACCATAGGAACACTTTATTGTTTCATTTACTTATCTATTGGAAATTTATCGGTTCATGATTGTTCACGACCATTCATATGCAGTATTTAAAAGCATAATCATGTTTCCTTTTATAATGGAAACATGGAATCCCTACTCATTTACCTTTTCATCAATGTATGCTATCTTTTCCTGAGGAAAAAGGGAACACATCCCCCTCAAGTTATTATTTCAGCAAGACAAATCAGACCCTTCCATCATAGGGTCAGGCATGCATCCTGTTAGCACCAATTCTTGCAAGGGGGTGTTTCTCTCCGATTTCAGGACCTTGGTGTAAATGCGTAGAAATGGGGTTTAAAAACCCATCAAATGTGTTTTATTCAAAGGCCGCAGTCATGAGCGCCAAGCGCAACACACGGAAGAAGTCCATTTCGGGCTTAAAATCAAGCGATCGGGTATTTTGTTTTCAACGGCGAGGATCCATAGATGGAGCAGATCAACGGTCATCGGGTAAGCTTGAGTCACGGAGTTGAACGAGGTTTAGCGCATGGGCTCATCTCTTATGGACAAAGTCTCGAAATGATCGTGGTCGTCTGATCCAGTCGGGACACATGGCGCCTGATCAGGCTCAGTCGCGATTTCAGCTATCGGGACTTCAAAAGACACGGGGTCTCTCATCCATTGCATTGGGAAACTCTAAAACGCGAAATGATTAGCCGTTTCGAAATTTCGACTATCGGGACTTTAAAAGATATGGGGTCTCTCATCCATTGCATTGGGAAACTCCAAAATGCAAAATGATTATCCGTTTTGGCATTTCAGCTACCAGGACTTCAAAAGATAGGGGGTCGCTCCTCCACTGCATTTGGAATCACCGAAATGCGAAATGCGAAAAGCGCCTTTGAATATAGGCGCAGGGTCACAGCCCGTGGTCACTCGGGGTGACAGAAAGAGCTGCACAAAGGGCCAAAGCGCCGAGTTTAGCTGCAGGAGGCATCGTCACGTTCTCCAAGTGCCAATTCAACTCGACCTCGATCCTGATCCCTGATAGAGGTAAATAAAGGTAGGAGGAGGTGGTTGAAACCTCGCCTCACTCCTTAAATGTAAGACATTGAGGTTTTGGTAGGCAGTCTGCCCAAGATTGTCCTGTGTGTAGGTTTTCCTAAAAGAATCCATGTCGATCTGATGTCCTTGTCTGACCAGAGGAGCCTGCACACGCTAATTTGGACTTTAATGTCTCAACTACCTTCCTGCTGCCAAGGTGGTGAATTTCTCTGAGTATATATACTCAGTTTTTGTATTTGTGTCGGGATGGATGGTAGAGCAAAGCTCCCAATTGTAAATCTTTAACGAGGCCTCTAGTTCCCTGGTTATAGATTGATATTTGAGACTTATTGTTTAATGGAATCTAGCATCTTCCTCCCCTTTTTCCTCCGAATATTAAGAACCCGGGCATGGATGATCCAGTCGGGTGTTGTAATGACTATATAATGTATGTTTGATTATATTAGTTTTGCAGCATCTTAATTTTCTTGAAGTTTCTTAGATCTGAGAGGATCTCATATTTGTGACTTTTCTGCTTTTTAAAGGTTGCTGGAAGACCGGATGTCCAGAGAAGGCTTTATTTCCTTTGTTTTTCCCTCCACTTACTCACTACTATGCAAAATTACTGGCTTAAATTAGATCAAGAACTCACCTGTCTTAGTTGTTCCAACCCAGTTTTCTGAGTTAGAACGATATTGTTCTGAGTTTACTTCCATTCATCACCCTTTATCAACAAATTGTGACATTTAAACTGATGGGCATTGGGCTCTGCTCCTGCTGCAATCCAAGAGTGACTTCTGACGCCAACATTTATGGTTTCGTTGTCGGGGAAAAAGTTGAAGATTTTCCCCGAGATTGAACAACATTGAGTCTCAGGTTCTGAAGGTGCATCAGGCATTAGAGCCCTTGAATATTTCTACTGTGCACCTGACGACTCCACTATGGTGACTCCACTTTTTCCACTTCACTGTTTCAGCTGTGGCTACTTTTAGCACACCTGAAAGCTGACCCAGAGGAGATTTTTCGAGAAGGTTTCAGCAACTGCTTTCTCAGCTTGAGAAGTTTCCTGGGAGGACACAACGTTAGGATCTGGCCTTTTATGGTGAACAAAGACCAGACACATTCAAAGCTACGCATCTTTCACCTGGAAACTCCATGATCCGAGGATCGGTCGATGACTCCACTGATTCGATAAGGAAAAAATATTATCTCAAAGGTTGTCTTTCTGTGACTTTTCCCAGATAGTTGGTTTTCCTAATCCACTGCCTAATAGAGATGAATGGGAAGATATCCTCCCTGAATTTCAAGCAAAAATTTCGGAGGTACTAGCTGAGCATTTACATGACTTTCATGAGGTTATTCATCGACTTAATATCATGCATGAAGATGTCCAGATTAAGCTTTTTAGGTATTCATTAAAGGGAGTTGCTCTTGACTGGTGTCGATCTCTTCCCACTGCAAGCATCCATTCTTTGACAGGTTTTCATACAACTTTCAATTCATTTTGTAAAGATTACTTCCTAGCTGAGTGTTTGTATGAAAACTGCTATGATGAGTTTTCTTTGCTTCATAAAGCCTCTGCTGGCCCCGAAGACCATGTTTGTGATGAAGCTTTTACTGTGGAGGAAAGCATTTGCTATGAAAATCTAGAGGCATTGGATGATATTAATTATGTTATCCCTAGCACGGAAGCATATGACATCATTTCAAATACATCTGTTCTTTTATATGTTCATAAAGATCAACATGCCTCTTGTGAAAATTTTGAGTTTATAAAGCAGATGTTGTCTATAGTAGATGGCTCTCCTAAATATAGGGTTGAAGCAGATGTTCCTAGCATCCCGGCTTATGATGACGAATACCTTCCAGTTTTTAAAGAAGATATGGTTGTGGAAGAGGATTCTTCTCTTTTCCTTCAAGAGGTTTCCCATGATATATTTCTACCTAGGATTAAAGAGAGAAATCTTATGTATGAACAGCCAGAAGCAGTAGTTACCGTTGTCCCTAAAATGGATATTTTTTACAGTTATATTCTCGATGGGATCACTATTCTGGAGGTTGATCATAGAAATGAAGGGCAACCCTTTTTTGATGATGAGCAGCAATATTATCCTACATTTGATCACTATGAAGACACTGACCAACATGACAACAAGCAGAGCTTTCCCATGGTCCCTATTTATGATGATTATGAATCTGATCCTTGGGAGAGCCATGGAGAAGAGGAGGAGGAGCCGAAGATGCAGTTTACAGAATGTACAGAGCCAGTCAGCGAGCAGCCACCGCCTGAGATCAGACAGCCTATGTTAGTTGTCCACCCACCTGTTCTTACCAGAGATATTCAGCCACATGTGAACAACTGTGTAGCAAAGGAGGCTGCATGTCACCCATTTTCTGGAGTTTTCCACTAGTCTTATGAGCCTGTGAATGAATACATGGAGTTGTATTTCCTTCACAGTTTGGAGCCTCCCTATTTCATCTCGAATTCAGCCTGTAAGGAGGAGTTGAAGAGTGTAATCATTCTACTGTCATGGTTACACCATCTGTTTGTGATAATCGACAGAAGGAAGGAGCTTCTATTCAGGAAGTTGCTTGATTGGCTATGGTGGAAGTTTGCTTTCACCTAGCCCCATGTAAAAGAATTTATTATTTTAGGACCGTACATAAATAAGCTCCTTGGAGCACGTGTGTTTATCTTTTATTTTCACTTATCAGCATGTATTTTTAAGCAGGGTGTTTTGAGCTCGACTCCATAGCCCAAGTGAAGGCAACTGGACTGGCAGAAGGAGTTCTTAAAGCATCGCAGGGACGAATCTATCCCCCATGGAGCCTAATGTTAGTGCCAATTCTTGCAAGGGGGTGTTTCTCTCTGATTTCAGGCTCTTGGTGTAAATGCGTAGAAATGGGGTTTAAAAACCCATCAAATGTGTTTTATTCAAAGGACGGATTCATGAGCACCAAACGTAGCACATGGAAGAATTCCATTTCGGGCTTAAAATCAAGCGAGCGGGCATTTTGTTTTCAACGACAAGGATCCATAGATGGAGCAGATCGAAGATCATCGGGTAAGCTTGAGTCATGGATTTGCACGAGGTTTAGTGCATGGGATCATCTTTTATGGCCAAAGTCATGAAATGATCGTGGTCGTCCGATCCAGTCGGGACACATGGCGCCTGATCAGGCTTGATCTCGATTTCGGCTACCAAGACTTCAAAAGAAACGGGGTCTCTCATCCATTGCATTGGGAAACTCCGAAACACGAAATGATTATCCATTTTGGCTACCGGGACTTCAAAATACACAGGGTCTCTCATCCATTGCATTGGGAAACTCTGAAACACGAAATGATTAGTCGTTTCATCATTTCGGCTACCGGGACTTCAAAAGACAGGGGGTCGCTCCTCCACTGCATCTGAAATCAACGAAACACAAAATGAAAAAAGTGCCTTTGAAGATAGGCACAGGGTCACGGTCCGTGGTCACTTGGGGTGACAGAAAGAGCTGTGCAAAGGGCCAAAGCGTCCGGTTTAGCTGCAGGAGGTGTCGTCGCGTTCTCCAGGTGCCAATTCAACTCGACCTCGATCCTGATCCCTGCTAGAGGTAAATAAAGGTAGGAGGAGGTGGTTGAAACCTTGCCTCACTCCTTAAATGTAAGACATGGAGCTTATGGCAGGCAGTCTGCCCAAGATCGTCATGTGTGCAGGTTTTCCTAAAAGAAGCCATGTCGATCTGATGTCCTCATCTAAAAAGAGGAGCCTGCACATTCTAATTTGGACTTTAATGTCTCAGCTACCTTCCTTCTGCCAAGGTGGTGAATTTATCTGAGTATATATACTCAGTTTTTGTATTTGTTTTGGGATGGATGGTAGAGCGAAGCTCCTAATTGTAAATCTTTAACGAGGCCTATGGTTCCCTAGTTATAGATTGATATTTGAGACTTCTTGTTTAATGGAAGTCAGCATCTTCCTCCCCTTTTTCCTCTGAATCTTAAGAGCCCGGGCATGGATGATCCAGTCGGGTGTTGTAATGACTATATAATGTATGTTTGAATATATTAGTTTTGCAGCATCTTAATTTTCTTGAAGTTTCTCATATCTGAGAGGATCTCATATTTGTGACTTTTCCCCTTTTTAAAGGTTGTTGGAAGACCGAATGTCCAGAGCAGACTTTATTTCCTTTGTTTTTCCCTCCACGTACTCACTACTATGCAAAATTACTAGCTTAAATTAGATAAATACCTCACCTATCTTAGTTGTTCCAACCCAGTTTTTTGAGTTAGAACAATATTGTTCTGAGTTTACTTCCATTCATCACCCTTTATCAACAAATCATGACATTTAAACTGATGGGCATTGGGCTCTGCTCCTGCTGCAATCTAGGAGTGACTTCTGACGCCAACACATCCTATTGTAACCTAGGTATGCATCCCCTTCCTCTCCTCTATTTTTCCCTATGCCTTCATCAATTTTTCCTTTTTCTGGTTGGTTAAGTTAGTTTCCCTCTACTGAGTGTCTTGGCCCTTATACATTTTTTAGTCTTCGTGCATTTTTGTTTCTATTTTTATGGAAGGATAAAATACATGTCATATTTGTTTCAGAATGCTTGTCATCACATGCACCGTTGATTGAGCTCACCGCAATTCTACCAAGCCTTTTCTATGCATAGGAAATGCCCGTGCACACGACACAGCAATCCAGAGCAACAAATTTTTGGGCTCAGACTATGGGAACAGATAGGTTAATTTTCGACGATGGAGATCCATCACGTCAAATAGATCAACGGATCTCATCCATTCGGGTTCTAGAATCGTACAGGTTTTAATATCAAGTTCAAAGTACTGAGTTCCCGAAGACCCAAAGTCCTGAGAACCGAACACGCCGCTTCGGCTATTTTCCGTCGGGAGTTTTCCAAGCTTAACATTCATAAACTCCCAAACTCCCGAAGCCTGGATTTTCGAAGAGAATCTAGACCGTTCGTAGGTCATGACACGCAACAGCAGATCATTCACTTCGGGAATTTTCCTCCGAGAGATTTTCAGATTTCACATTCGAAAGTCCCGAAGAGCCAAAGACCTGAAGTCCCGAAGTAAATCTAGACCATCCATCAGAGGGGACACGTGGAAGCAGATCATTCACTTCGGGGATTTTCCTCCAGAAGATTTTCAGGTTTCACATTCGAAAGTCCCAAAGAGCCAAAGACCCGAAGTCCTGAAGTAAATCTAGACCATCCATCAAAGGGGACATGTGGCAGCAAATCATTCACTTCGGATATTTTCCTCCAAGAGATTTTTCATGCTACACATTTGAAATTCTCAAAACCTGGACTTCTGAAGAGAATCTCGACCCTTCATCCATCAAGACACGTGGCAACATATCATTTACTTCGGCGATTTTCCTCTGGGAGGTTTCAAAGCACTAACATTTGAAACTCTCAAAGCCCGAAGTGTCGAAAACTCGAAATAAATCAGGAACATACGTCGGCGAAGACATATGGAAGCAGATCAACCACTTTAGCGGTTTTCCTCCGGGAGATCTTCACGCTTAACATTTTGAAACTCCCGAAGTCTCGAAGCCCAGTGAACTGGTGTCCTGAAGTTCTGAAGCACGTGGAAACCATCATTTGAGACATATGGCACAATCATGAGGCAGGACACGTGGAATTCATCTCAGGTCATTTGGTTGTGTCAGTCGCCCATTTCCACGTGACATGTGTCACCTTTCGTTCCAAGACACATCAGTAGTCGTGACATCATACGACATCAGGCCACCATGTCACTTCAAAAATTTTCATCCAGGAAAATTCCAAGCCTAAAATTTGAAACTCCCAAAGCCGGGACTCCCAAAGTAAGCATGGACCATTGATCTCAAATCAACCTGAACCATTGATCCTTGCAACAGGTGAATGTCACCTAGGTCTCATATCATGATCAGATCGACGACTATAGTTCATTGCGGGGATGCAAACTGCCTGGATGTTAATTTTCCAGGGTGGTCCCACAATTTAATCCATGGTTTTGTTGGAAGGGTACGTGGCAGTTTATGGTGGATTGTGGGCCCAAAGGCGGTGTGGACCCAAACCTCCCTCAACGACTTTTTCAATCACGTGATTATATGACATTGTGTCACATCCACATCGCCTCCACTCATCCTACTCACTACTTTCTCCCCTCTCATTGTGTGCCATCTATCTTCCACACACGTCTATCACCTCCACCTCCCCTCCACTTCATCTACATCCAGGTCATCCACCTTCACGCGTCATGTTTTCCTATTGGAATCTCACCTCCATGTCTTCCTCTTCACGATCATCTCATCACGGAGAAAGCAATAAAAAGGGTCATTTACAGGCGATACAGAGTAAGACAGAGAGTTAAGTCTCAGTCACAGGCTGACACAGATTAGTTCCAAAACACTTCAGCAGGCTATGCTCATTCAACCATATTATCTCTAGTAGCCTCCAACATCTCATAGACATGTTGTTGTTCAACACATAACTCTTCTATGTCACTCTGAGGCATATTTTTGGCCACTCAGTTACTCCATCACATGCATTAGTTATGTTGCAGAGACAGTAGTAGCTTTATTTGATTAAGTCCAGCATTTTCCTAGATTAGATGCAAGAGTGGTCCTCTGTGTGTGATAAGAATCGCTCTTGTTGATTAAGTTTGGAGTCTTAGTAGAGTTAATTATTTGATTTATGGACAGTTCCCTAAATTTAGGTCTCAGACCCCTAAGGACGAGAGCCTCTGCAACTCTTTTAAATAGTTAGTTTTTGGATATTGTAATGGTTGAATTTTTTGAGGAAAGAATAGCAATACAACAGATTGGTTGGACCTGTTTTATGCATGGATTAAATCTCTCTACCTGGTGAACATACTCTTGATGAAAGTGTTTAGTTCAACTCTTCATGTGTTTTCATTCTTATCTTGAATACAGTTTTTTATTTTTGCAACGTACATTTCATTTCCCTTCAGTTATTGTATGACTTATTTTTACTGATATGCGACCTATCAAACAACTAATGCTTTGGTGAAGATTTTTTTTCTGCAACCTGTGGGAGTTATTTTGTTTTGATACATGTTTGATGTCTTGAAATGATATTTTAAGTATTGAACTTCTTGCAGCAGATTATTCTCCCTTTGTTTTATATTATTTAACTGGTCTGTCATTAGTGTACCACCAGCCAAGGAGGGCCCTCATCCGTTTCATTTTTCCAACCCAACCTTGATTTTGTCTTGATATAATAATCCTCTGACCAACCAACAAAAAATTAAAAGAAAAAATCATTCTAAACTGATAGGTGGCCTAGATTTTCCCTTTAGCAGTTAGGTGTAGACTTTAGGACCAACACATCCATGGAATTATTTAGATCTGGAAAGTACATTTGTTTCCTCACATTTCACTTTTCTCGGTATTCATATCATACCTTTAAGCATATATATGTACATTTACATATATGTAGGTGTATCACTTGCACCTTTTTACCTGATTCATTCCTATTTACTCAGTCTCATTATCATTCTTAGTTAAAGAGAATTTACAACCATCCTCATGGCTAGTCTCACAAACCTATTCATTTCTTCCTTAATACTAGGAATCCTTATAATGCATTCCATTCATGCACTCAAGCATCCATTTACATCCATGAATGTTCAGGGTGAAATATCACTATTGCACCTTTTTCCATCTCATCCTTACACATGGGAATTTCAAACTTTCATATCCTTCCTCCCAGAGATATTACAGCCATTCTTATGGCAAGTCTCATACAAATACTCAACACCATGTTGCCCTCTTTGTTGAGCATTTACAGTCACATGATATTCACATGGAAAGTATCGCAGACATATCTGTAACTATGTTTCCCTTTTCATATGAAAACAACGACCAAGATAAAACTCTTGCCTAAACTACTATAGAAGTATGCAATGACCCAAAAAGAAAATCTAGGTGATTTCAGTAATGCCCCAAGCAACATGATAACTTATCAAACTTCTTTTCATGCCTCAGGCCATTCTTGGTCAATAGACCTTTTTATCAAGGGAATCATTTTTACAGATTCCCTCTCACTACAACTTAAGCACACCAAGCTATATTCTTATGGCTACCATCCACCTTTGGATGTCATTTTGACCCATTCGTTGTCTAGAAATTCCCCAGCACTTCCTTTACTCCATTTGGAATCAACGATTCATTAACCCTTCTACTTTATTCTCATAGGGTCATATGTAATCAATATCATCAGCATTTTACTTAAGTTTTTATACCCAAATCGTCATTAACCATATGATCCATGTCATCACCATATTTTACATCCAATAATAGACTATAATAAGCCTATATGCATGTTATATGCATGCTCAATCTTTTCCATATGCATTCATGCATATCCTTGTGCTCCAAGTATTTTACCCATGCTTATAGTGCAAATGTATTCCAATTATATGCCATTTTTATTCACATGCACAGACATATCCTTATATTTATAGGTATGCATATTCTCTTATTATAGTCGTGAGCATCATAAACTTTCTCATGTGTTCACATCTCTACCTCTCCCGGGAGATCTAGCAACAGTCCATAGAACTCCTTTTTAATTGATTAATTGGGTTGTTCTCCAACAAACATTTTCTTAATTCACTATAGATCAAATAAAATTGACCTTACACAGTTTCCATCAGTTCTTTGATCATGAGGGATCATACACATACATGGTTTAATCTTTTATTAAAGCAGTAATTATTGTTTCTATGGATTCTATCAATCCATACCAATTTCCTTTAAGCACAAGGAATTTTCCATAAGGGTCTTAACCCTTATATAATCATCCATATTAATTACAAGATACTATGCATGCCCTAGAAGATAGACTTTATTATACTTAACAAAAAAACCCATCTCATGTCCCTTGTTTGGACTCAAGAAGCTTCATAGTAATATTTTTGCCACCGCTACCATTTTCATTCAGGTTTTACCAATAATGCCTATCAGCACATTCCCACTTGTGTAAGAGTAGTCATCAATTTAACAAAGGGACAGTATAATTTCCCTTGTTGTAATTCATCCAGGGTTTCCAAGGTGAAATTTCAATATTTTATCCTCCATCCTTAAGGGACTTGTGTAGATAAATAACAATCCTTTAAAGGCATAAACACCTTTCAACAGGCTCCACTAAATTTTGATATACCAGTCCTATGACTAATCTATGGCCCATCTAGTCTTACTGTTGTAGCCTGCTATGATACCACTTTGTAACAGACCTGACCCCTAAGTATCCTTTTAAGAGATGGGATATTAAATTTTATCTTCTTCTATAGACCTTCAATATTCTCTATCACAACTCCATCCTCGTTTGCTCATCAAAATATTTCCAACGACGATAAATTCACTCATAATTGATATTTGTAACGAAATCTATGACATTCTGAAGTTCTTGTGTTCACATAAGCAACATCTCTCTTACGGCCACGTGGCATCCACATGATGTGTCATTGACAGTGCCAACTGACATGGCAACACCCTAGTCCCGACATGGCACTAGCCTAGCCTGCCATGGTGGAACTTCATCCCACATAGGCCTACAATCATCATCGCTCATACCTTCTTCCAATGCACTCTCTCTCGGGTGGTGGACTCGCAAACTCATAATTTTGTAGCTTCCTTTCATCATTCCACCCGAGAAGTCTCATTACTTAGTCATTTTTCATCTTTGTGGATTCACGGACTTGTGGATGCATAATTTTATAAGTAACCTTTCATAGGTTCGTCCAAGAAGTATCGACACTTAACCATTTTTCCACCTATGCGGACTCACAAACTAGATGACGTACAATTATGTACCTCCTCTTCATAAGTCCATCCGAAAACCTGAACACTTAGTCATTTTTCCATCTATGTGGAATCACAGACTCATGAATGCATAATTCTTCCTTTCATGAGTCCACCTGAAAACTCTCAACACTTAAATTATTTTTCCATCTATGTGGACTCATGGACTCACGAAAGAATAATTCTCCCTTTCATATGTTCATCTGAAGGGTCTCAACACTTAGCCACTTTTCCATCTACACAGACTCGTGGACTCATGGATGTAAGATTATGTACCTCTCTTCCATAAGTTTATCCGAGAAGTATCAACACTTATATTATTTTGTGAGTTTGTCAGGTTCGTGGGTTAGCGGACTCGTGGACCCATTCATCTCACCTTCTCAACACTTAAACTCGATAGGGACCCACTCCCTATTACCTCAACCAAATGCAGGCCTCCACGTGGATTTCTCATACACGTAGGATCATGACATTAGCATACGTTAGAATGATATCATCCCTAATCTCATCAACGAATAAGGGCTTCCACGTCAATCAACGACTGAAATCACATCCCATATTTACTTTGATCAATGGTCGAGATATTTCAAAATTTTGGTCCGACGTCCAAGGCTAAAACGAAGGTCTAAGACACAGTTCCCTAAAGAGGCTACGCTATGGCCCACCGACCAATTATTTGTTTCCATTCACAAGCTGACACCTATCATCTTCTAGACATCTTGGCATTCCAGGTTAGCATGGTACCTCATGCTGACATTAACTCTCCTTCAAATTATCGCTTAAATGAGACCACAATGATCTATGACAGAGGTTAATTATGGGTTAATTCATGATTAA
>JZKD02S1672930.1:410976-432652 GCA_000966675.3 Picea glauca | reverse complement strand
ACAATTATGCTTCTTTTAAAATCTTTACAAGGCACTCAATGATGATCACAATAATGCAGGGAAATAAACAATGGCACATTCAGCATCAGTCACATATATGAGAAACATAGAGACATATATTTCCCGAGGAAACCCATACAGGGTAAAAACCTCTTCTTCTTTATATGATAAGTATTATTTACATTCTTTACATTATCATACATATGAGCACCAACTCATTGTGAGGCTACAACCTCTATTTTTGCAAGCTATAACTTGCCGAGAGCACCAACTCTCTGTTTTCTCTAGCACCCACTAGAAGGAATCACCAACTCCCTGGTTTCTCTAGCACCAACTAGAAGGAAGCACCTACTCCCTGGTTTCTCTAGCACCAACTAGAAGGAAGCTACTACTCCCTGTGTTCAAGCACCCACTTGAACCTCTGAGGACACCATTCCTCCTTAGCACCTCCCTTCCACCCTAGATTATGAATATGAAATACTGAAACCTATTATAGTGATATAGTGTTCAATAACAGCTTACCAGTCTCATCACTGTTCTACAAGATTTTGCTACTCAGTCTTCCTCATTGTATTCCTGCATGCATACGTTTCCCATGTTGTTCTTCTACCTTTTGTGCTCTGTGTGCCATTCTCATTCAATGCACCTTTTGTTTCCTGTCCATTTCAGCTGCTGCACCACCCCTCTACTTCTTCACACATGCATCACTTCACCTCAGCAACCACCACTTCATCACTTCTTTGTGCCGTGTACTTATAGCTTCTGTGCACCTTGTGCATGCAATGTACACAATGCCTCTGCCTTCTCACACCATGTTCATCTCCTCCACATCTCGAGTGCTCTGTCTGATCATCATAGTAACCCTTCAGCTTCTCTGGCGGTTTGCCCACGCATTCAGCATCACTGGATGTCATGCTGAGATTCCTCAGCCTCTCTGGCAGTCGAGACTCTTCGTCTTCTATGGCATAGTCGAGCTTATACTTTATGCTTTAGTTACAAACTTCAATGCTCATTCACTTGTCAATCCCTCTAAGAATCATCTTCATTCACTGTAAGAAGCTTGGAGACCCTTCATCTCCTCTAGCGATCACATAGAGGTCTCTTCGAATCCTCTGGCAGAGACCATCAATGGTTTCCAGCAGTTAGACTGCGAGGAGCAACATTAGCCCTCCGATCGTGTCCAAAATCCCCTGCACCGTTGGATTGACTTCATGTGATCTTGCGTTTATTTCACCAATTCGCATTTCGATATTTCGGGATCCCCGTGGTAAAGATTCCGTTACACTCCATGTCTCGATCCCCGAAACTCCAAAATGGAGCTTATCTGAACTAGCTCCTTCCTTCATCTTCCACCGATGTGACCAATGGCTACGACCATAGATTGAGCCAAAACATGTTTCACATTTCGGCATTTCGGGATTTCGGCACTCCTATGGTAGAGTCTCTTGACGTCTCCATCTCTCAATTTCTGAAACTCCGAAGTGATGTAAACCTACTGACGTCACACGTGGATTGACACGTGTCGAATAACTGCCACGTGTCACTCTGATTCGTGACTTACATGTGCCTGAAATGTTGAATCAGCTTGACACTTGTCATTGCCTAGTTGTGCCATGTGTTCTTAGCTGACATGGTTTGATGACGTGTCTGTTTCAGGATTTCGCATTTCGGCACTTCGGGACTCCTAATATTGAGAGTCTTTGACTTCTCCATCTCCCGATTTTCGAAATTCCGAAATGGAGTTTACTTCGGGGTTTTGTATTTCGCGAATTCGGCATTCTTGTTGTTGAGTGTTCTTTGGCAATTCAAAGTCTCGGTATCCGAAACTCTGAAATGGAGTTTACTTCGGGGTTTCGCATTTCGTGAATTCGGCAGGTTAGGGAACCCCGTTCCTTTGACTTCCCAGTCAGCGAAATGGCGATCTTTCGCCACATGTCCTATGGACCCAACAGTCCAGATCTTATCAAAACTTCATGGGCCTTTGTCGTGTCTAATCAATGGTCCAGATCAATCCTTGATCCGACAGTTAGGAATATATCACAAATTCACAAGTCTTCGTTGTGCCTGATTCGGGATTTTCTGCCATGCACTCTGTCCTTTCGCATTTCGAGATTTTTTTCCATGCAATCATCGTTGCACTGCTAGTCTTGCCACTTTCTCTTGTTCATCATCATCGGGTTGTGCTTGCCATCAATGACAAACAAATACTCTGCCTTCTGTCTGAAAAACATGCCAACATTCCATAAAGTATGCTTTGAGGACAAATCATTTTTAAGGGGAAGGCAATGTTATGAACATAAATACACACATAAATAGATATTCATAACATAATAAATAATTAATAAATAATTATTATTAATAATGAAAGGACATGTCTCAAAGGACGTGACTATTGGTTAAGGGAACCCCTGTGTGGGTATATAAACGAGCCCTCATTCTCAATTGCATATCATCTTATCTTATCTTATCTATTCATATTTTATACATTATTCCTACATGGATTATTATATTATATTCCAAGTATTTTGGATAATTCTTGTGTGAGCGAACTTTGTTCATCTCAGAAAATGAGGAGATCAAGCGAAATATCCAAGAACTTCTCCACAAGAGGCACATCCGTCTCATATCATCACCTTGCGGGAGCCCAATAATGTTGGTATAGAAGAAAGATGAAACCTGGCGACTCTGCATTGATTATCAAGCTCTAAATAAAATCACAGTCAGAAACCGGTACCCGATTCCCTGAATCGATGACCTCCTTGATCAAATCACGAGGGCCAAATACTTCAGTAATATTGATCTAAAGTCTGGCTACCACCAGGTCCCGATAGAACAAATAGATGTATAGAAGACCGCCTTCAATTCAAAGGAAGGCCTTTTTGAATGGTTGGTCATGCCCTTTTGGTTTAACAAATGCTCCAGCAACTTTCATGAGGATGATGGATGATATCCTGTGACCATTCACCAATACTTTTGTAGTGGTGTATCTGGATGACATTCTCATTTACAGCAAGACTTGGGCCAAACACTTGCAGCATATTTAGCAGGTTATGCACTCCCTACGGCAACACAAGCTATACGCCAACTTGGAAAAATGCTCCGTTGGCCTTGTTGAGCTCCATTTTTGTCATACTTTCCGCCATACAAATACACTCATCATTACACCTTCTCTCCGCATTTTTTTAATAATATATCACTAATTACACCATAAACCTCCATTATCTCTTGTTATTCATCCTATGTGGTTAATACATAATTTTCCATATTTTTAGTGATTAAAAGGATGGTTATACAATAGTTTTGTCGATGATGGTTTAATCCTATGTTTCTATGTCCAAGCAACATGTTTTTTACAATTCAGGTTCTGGTATATGCACTGTCCATGTTCCGGTACCTGTATTGTTCCTGTTCTGATACTCGCATTGCAGGTCATCCGATACTCCAAGTCATCCGGTACCAGAAGGTTCTACAGTCAACCAGCACCTGCACATTCATATGGTACCCACACTCCATGTCATCCAATACTCTGTAGTGATCCGGTACTACCTTTGCGTTCATCCGATACCAGCTCTCTGCCTCTTCCAGTACCAACTTCATGATCTGGTACCAAATTGCACCTATTCTGGTACTAGCTCCATCCAGTACTACTATCGTGTTGGTCTGGTACCCATAGTTGTGACTGTTTTCATCCAATACTAAACCCCTGCCTACAAGATTCTGGTACTAACTGTTCTAATCTGGTACCAATTGTTCTAATACGGTACCAACTGTGTTAATTCGGTACTAGAAATAATTCGAAATTTTGGAAAGATTCTAGAGGAAAATTGAGTACATGGGTTTTGTCTAGAACTATTTTTTCATGAAGACACATGAGACAAAATTCACCCATCTCGCACGTGTGGACCTCCAACTCAGGAGGAATGATTCTGCCAAAATTAGCAAAAAAACTCAAACTGCCAACTTGCGCCTCAATTTACGTACACATGGGAGCATATCTTGAAAAAAAAAAAAAATGGGTTTTTAGAAATATCATCCAGCTACAGAACCCAGAAACTTTTTTCTAAAATTCAAATTCGTTGGGAAGATATCGGTGGATCCCTAACTCGGATCTGCCCAAATTGCAATAAAACCCAGATTTTTTAGGATTTTATCTAAAAATGTAATATTTGAAATCTGAGCATTGGGATTCGGTCCCATCCACTCTTCAATGATTATTCATGTATAAATAAGCCTCATAGGGCTATGAGAAGGAGTCATTATTTTTATGAAGTTTTTGTAAGTAAGAGGTTTGATATTATATGAGAAAGTGTGGAGCTATTGCTTTGTAATCAAGGAGTTGATATTTTTATAAAATGAAAATTATTGGTTGTTGAAGACATCCTACATCCTTCATATATGAACTAGTCTTTCGGTAGGGCCCCTCGATCCAGGTATGTCCCTGTTGTTATTTATTCTATTAATTAGTTTATGAATTTGATTGATTTAATTTCCATATGTTGTGTGCTTTTATTATGCAATTTGGTTTTATTTTGCAATTGGTTTTCATTAGACAACTCGAATTAATACTCTCCCACTCAAGACATCATCATACTGCATTCAATTTAGATTGCATTTCTTTTTATATGCTTTCAATCCACATGTTTTATGTAATGCTCTACCTCTATACTTAACACTCATTTGATCAGTGAAATTCTGCCCCACAACTTGCTTTAATTTCATCCCTCTTATCCACTATCACACCTATTTCAATCGCCCATTCAATTCCATTAATCACTCTCTTATTTGCCTCACTTTACTTATCGAAGTGTCTCTTTCAAACCTCGTTCCAAAACCCTCATTGCATTTTTTAACTGTGTCAAAATCTGTTCAACGGAGCATTAGTATTCAGCTGAGTATTCAAATTAATTCTTTAAAATAAAAACACACAAAAACACATAATTAATTCTGCATGTATTATTTAAGAGAAAATAAAAAGACAGTGTGCACATTCTTCCTTCATTTTCTGCACTCATAATCGATACATTGTCACATAACATTCCATTGCATAGAGTACTCATCCATTTCCTTTCACTACTCCTTCACTCCTCATGTGGTTGAATACGCCTAAGTGTTACAATCCAAACGACTATCAACACAAGGTTCCATTTCACTTTCTTTATTTACATTCAATCACTGGTGCTCTATGCATACATCATTCCTTTTAAACATTCTTTGTTAATTTTTACATTGAAGATTTGACTTCCAAAGAATRTTTATTTTTAAATTGTTTTACATCCAATCCTCTTTAATACAGAATTGACACTTGCATCTCATTGCAYAAGCATTTCATTTKCTTTTTTATATTTCTWCAKTTKAGCTCATTCTTYGCCAAACTTCTTCATTATGTTTGATGTACTTAGTTGAGGAGAGATCTCRAGTTTAGGATGTGTGATTTCAMATTTGCTTGATATTTCTAAAGTTCAATTTTGGATTGCTTATAGATTTATTTTCGTTCTTAATCAATTTTGTTTTTGCATTGCTTTGTACTAGTCTACACTTATTTTCGCACCAATTTCCTCTCTTGTTTTTGTTATTGATGAATGCTTTTGTTATCATTTTGTAGGATAGAATTTAATCCTCCCATTTTAGGATAGATCTTTACAATAAATTGTTGATCACATAGTTTTGTTTTAGTATTTTGTTTTGCTTGTTTCTTTTATTGCATTTAAGTGTGGATCCGCTATAGGAAATAATAATTGAAGGACAGAAAAACTTAAGTATGCTACTCAAGATTAATCACATGAAAATCACCATGGGTGCATGAAAGACTGTGATCTAAGCCTTCATAGCACTAAGTTATTCCTACGTCCCAGTGATGAATCCTTAGTGTTAATTTCCTGCAGTGTGGGTTTGAAGATTGTTTTGTCAGCTTTAGATTAGGCTAGACTAGGATCTGATCCTGCGTTTCCTGCGCCTGCACCTCGAAGCTTACGAGCCCTGGTTGATAATTAAATGTGGGAATTAATAGTGCATATAATTATCCCAATAGGCCTGGACAGGGTCCATTACCTAGGCCACATCGTTGATCAGCATGGCGTACATGTGGATCTAGCCAAGATCCAAGTCATCTATGACTAGTCAGCCCCAACCACACTCACTGAGCTTTGGAGCTTCTTGGGCCTTGCCAATTTCTACCGCAGGTTCGTGTTGGGATTCTCCCATATTTCATGGGCCCTCAGCCAAATAACCAGGGGTGGTGGTAAGGAAAAATTTGTGTGGGGTCGGTCCCAACAACAAGCATTCGATGATTTGAAGCAGTGCTTGTGCTCAGCCCCAATACTTTCACTACCAGACCTGTAGCAGGCCTTTGAGATCGAGACAGATGCTTCAGAATATGTTGTGGGCATCGCTCTCACTCAGCACAGCCACCCCGTGGCCTATCATAGTGAGACACTATCAGATGTTGTCCATAAGTAACCTACTTATAACAAATAAATGTACTCCATTGTCCAAGCCTATCGCCAATGGAGACATTACATTCTTGGGAAGGAGACAGTCATCCACACTGATCATAAGCCACTGTAATTCTTGCAGACACAAGGAAAATTGAAGAATGACTACCATCAAAAGTGGTCCACATACTTGCAGCAATTCCACCTCAACATCAAGTATAAAACAGGAAGCACCAACTGTGTCATTGATTGCCTCAGAAGACCGCCAGTCTCAGCACTCACCATGGTGCTAGACGCTTGTGGTCGTGAGACCTCTAGATGGCCCCAACTCTATGAGATAGACCTGGACTTCACCACCACCTACCAAATGTTGGGTGTGAACACAATTGTCGATAATTTCCATCTTCAGGATGGGTTGTTGTGTCATCTAGGCCATATCTGTGTTCCATCAAGCGAGCGAGCGAAGCTGATATGAGAAGCCCACTACAGTCGGGTGGCAGGACACTTCGACATGGAAAATACAGTGGTGATGCTACAAAAACATTTCTACTGGTCGAAACTTCGATAGGAGGTCAGCAAGTATATCAGGTCCTGCATTGCCTGCACTATTTCCAAACCGACCACTAAGAAACAAGGCATGTACACCCCTCTTCCTACTCCTGACAGGCCATGGGAATCTGTCTCAATGGATTACATGTTGGGCCTCCCATCCACCAAGTGGGGAAATGACTCTGTTTTTGTGGTTGTTGATCGCTTTTCTAAGATGGCGATTATGGTTGCTTGCAAGAAGAGCATCACAACAGAGGCCACTACCAATCTCTTCTTTGAACAAGTCTACGTACATTTTGGAATCCCACAAACAATTGTCTCAGATTGGGATAGTTGATTTCTCAGCACATTCTGGTCGAGCCTCTGGTCACTGTCGGACACCAATCTGACCAAATCCATAGCCTTCCACCCCCAGACAGATGGTCAAATCGAGGTCGTAAATCAAATGATTGTGCATATTCTTCGCATGTATAATTTCAAGCACCCTCTCACATGGGATGAGATGCTTCCCTATGTCCAACATAGCTACAATCGAGCCTTGCATAGCTCAATCGGACACAGCCCATTTCAGGTGGGGTTGGGATTCCAACCATTGGGTCCCATAGATGTTGCATTTCCCCTTGCGGTCACCTTGACCGACTCATCTCCTGCTCCAACTGAAGCAGAAAAAGCCACCCAGTTCATTTAGAGGATCCAGCACATCCACCAACAGGTTCAAGATATCCTACAGAAGTCTAATGACAAGTACAAGTAGCACCATGATTAACATCGGGTGCCACATAAGTTTCAGGTGGGTGACAAAGTTTGGTTGCACTTGCATAAAGAACGCCTTACAGGACCCCATCGAAAGCTTTTCCCACTCCATTATGGGTCGTACACCATCACCAAGGCCATGGGGGATAATTCTTTTGAGCTCAACATTCCTCCTTTCCTTGGCCTGCACCCAGTGTTCAACGTGGATCTCCTTCACCCTTATTTCCCACCATTATTGGACACCTCAGAAGTAGAAAAACAGTTGACACCAACAGAGCTCAACCCCAACTACATACAACAGGCATCCAGTGATCAGATTGTGGACACACAGATCAAGGGCACTCGACAACAAAGGATCTAGCTTTATCGAGTCGTCAAAGCAGGGAAGCTCCTGCACAAAGGCAAGTGGCTCACTCAAGGCCACATTCAGCAAAAATTTCCTCATCTGATTGGGGAACTCAACGCAATGGAGACCATTTCTTCCTAAGGAGGGAGGATTAATCCAGGTGGATATCGGTGGCCACCCACCTCTTCCAGCTAGCTCAAAACAGTTGTCTGGCAATTTTGGTAATTTACTACTTTTAGCAGTTTTTGGGTCTTGAAACTTTCAGAGCCATTTTGAGACCCTAAACGACATTTTTGGGGAAAATGGGGAGAAACATCAAAGTTCCTTCAATGTTGCCCCCAAAATGAATCTCCTCGATGATAGATTTCCAATGGGCTATCATGCACCTAAAACGGATATCGTATGCAAAATTTACGACCCCGGGAAGTTGATGTACTAACTTACCCAAACGGGGCCCACATGACTTTTGGTGCTTCATCTCCTAGGGTTAGGTTTTTGGATGTCTAGGGTTTTGGGAATTCCTGTTTATTGTAAAAATTCCTTCATAAACTCATTGTAGTCATCTTCTTGCGAATGAGCTCAGACGTCACATCTCTTCTCAGAGATAAGCCGTCACCATTCCAGCAAGTTTGTTTTCCGTTGCATTTTACAGTTTCAGCTTATTTCCTTATTGAATAGAAAACTAGTTTTATTGTATCTCTGTTATTTTGTGTTAAGAACCTGTTAATAATCTATAGTCATTTTGTTCTACTCATAAAATTTGGATCACTTATGATCCTAGTTTCCATTCATGGATCACCCATCATAATGATGGTTTTCCCATCACGACGATGGATATGTCTACATATATATAGCACACGGGAACCATAAAATTAAGTTCGATTATTTTTATCATGGAACATTACAAAATGTTTGTATTTAGTTGTGGAATACATGCACCATTCTTGCCATCTTGTCGTCACTTAAACATAGGAGTTTGCAAATACAATAAGCATCATCACTATAAATCAAGTATGTATATGTATAGCGCAAGTACAAGCATTCAATCATGCATTTAAATTCAATTACACATAGTCTATGAAATACTTATCTATTACAGTTGATAGTCGACCAACTGACTATGGGTGTTTTCCTTTCCACCCAACTATAAGCTCGGATGCATTTTCTTTTAGAAATTTGGCCACCCCCGTGCCAAGCCATGATATCACTAGGAATTTTCTCTCAAGTTCTCAGTAAGATTTGAAGGTTACTTTCCTTCACTCTACTTTAGGTAGAGATTTTCCATACACCCACCTATGCCAAACCTCTTCGAGGTTTATCAGACGCCTTCCCAGCATCAAGTTCACAGCCCTCTTAGCTTAGGTTGGGTTTTCTGGGCCTTCCATTCTCCATCTCTCCCCTTCCTCTTCTATGGGTTCTCTGATCTCTTTATTGCACACCCTCGTGAATTCCTTTCAACATATCTCTTCCTCCGAGGCCCGAAATCCTCCCCATTTTCCTCTCTCTATGTGTTTTTCTTGCACACATGACATAGGCAGGTTTTTGGCCTATCCTCCTATTTCTTCTGTCATAAGGAAACGCGTGGGTCAATCCTAGGGACCCGTGGTGGTATTTCCTATTGTCCTCTAGCTGATCGCTTCATGTCCCTTCTGACATCCCTCCATACTTACATTCATTGGGGTGGTTGGTTGTACAACTACCAACCCCTCCTTATTAACTGACTTGTCTTGTTATCCGGGCTAAGGGAAAATAATATGAATGTTTCCAATTAATATTTATGCAAGGTAGCTTGGGTTCATTTAACTTAATAGATCCTCCCCTCATTCCTCTAGTGATATCATGGCCAATACTTTAAGGCTTCACCCATCAGTCAATTTTCGGCGTTTACAATTAAACAATAATACATTTACAATATTCGCAATCCATTGCATGGAAATCATAAATTACGATTAATTACAGGCTGGGGGAAACATGGGTGTTACATCTATCATGTGTTTCTATGCTTGTATGTTTATTTTCGTTGTGTATTAATTATTATCTTTGAAATTTGTATTTATAATATGAATGTTTGTTGGTTATTGTTGTGCATGTCATAATTTTCATTTCTTTCATGTTGTAGAATGAATCTTGATTATTGCATGTGAGTCTTTCATGCTTATTTTTAATTATATGTTATCGGAATTCAAAATCAGTTTTGAAGTATGATTTTGGGGTAGAGTGGCCAACCTATGGGTGGGTGGGTACATTACAGATTGATATAAGAGCTCAATGCTCAACACTGAGCTTGTATGGGCCAAGATCCAACATGAATTGAGAATATTCGTGGTTTCATATTTCGTCCTGTGACGAATTCGAGAAAAATGGGGAACATAAGTGAAATCCCCAAATTTTGAGCAGATTTTGAGTTTCAGTGCTTTAGAGCAATCGAAGAAGTAATTCATGGCATCGCTCTACAAGTTGCAAAGTCGAATTTGGACTTGGAGTTCGAATTCCTATGTATTCATGGTGGCTATAAACTTTCTTGGATCGACGACCCATATTAATTTGACTGTGACGATTCACGGTCAAGATTCAATCACAAAAGATCATATCAAGGCATTCCCAAAAGGCCTTTTGGAAGAAGGTTTTAGAAATACTTGGAGTTGGGCATGAGGTTGACTCTGAAGGGAGGAGTTTGATGGTGCAAGATGAATGAATGAGGATCGTTCATTATATCGAAGGTCAATCCTAACCATTCATCAAAAGTCGGGTTTCAGAAAAGTGATGAAACAAGGCACGAATTGAGGTTCGAAGAAGAGAAGCCCGAAAGAACGAGAGTCGTCGAATCAATCGGGGTCATTCCCAACCATCAGATCTTGCGAAGATGTTGTTTCAGAAAAAAAAATTAGGAAGATATTGTTTAGAATAATTTTCGATAAAGTCCTTATGATCAAGGTAACCAGTGCACAGTTTTGGAGCCCGAGATGATCGTGGTCATTGATTGGCACGATTTCTAACCGTTCAATATATCGGACAACCATGTTTCCTTGGGAGGGATAAGGGTGAAGGAGAGTACCACATAAGTTTCCACATCAGTATATCATGTCAGATTACATGTCAGCAAGGGTGGGAGAATCCACCAATGCCACGTAGCGATCAAGTGCAAGTCTTCGGAAGGACGTTGTCGAAAGGCTCATTCAGGGGAAGGTTTCTGATGGGCGAGTCAGATAGAGAGAGCTCGATAGGTTATTAGAGCTCTGAGTTTGGAAGGGTAGAGGATCATGGCAAGTTGTGCTCCAACGGAGGTTTTTTTATGGGAGGAGTATGACAGTACTTCGGACTATGATTTTCGGGAGGATCCGTGTACCCAACGACTTAAATTTTTTGATAGGAAAGATTTGGATGAAGAAGAGTTTTGACAGGCCTGCAGGGGTCTAGCCATAGCTTCACAAGGCCAATAAGATAAACGGTTCAGATTTCTTTTGATTTCATATCGACGGTGCAGATTGGACGTAGGTAAAACTATTCCACAGTTTTGAAAAACAAAAACAAGTCTAGAGCCATTTTCTTATTTTGGCCATAACTAGAGAAAATTTAATTATATTGGGATGAAACTTATTGGCTTTTTCCGTGGATAGAAAATCTACAAAAGTGACAGAGAGAGCCATTTTCCACTTCTGCTTATATTTGTTAGAAATTGTAAAATAGTGATTTTTAAAGATCTGGGTTCAGATCATTGGGAGAGGTCCAAATTAAGCCAAAATTCAAGGAGAGAGTCCAGAAAGAAGACACGAAAATAACCCATGAAAGAAATGAATAATACTAAGGGGATTGGAGTAGGAATGTTGAAATAGGCCAAAATCCACTATTTCGGACCACTTTTTTTGGATTTTTGAGATTTTCAGAGGAAAAGTGACCCCAGATCACAAAACTGGAAAATTTTATTTACTCAACATTTTATACACTCGTTAAGAAAAACAACTTTGGTTTAGTGAAATTTTTCCAGAAGTGCATAGATTGAGAAATAGTCAGTTTTGCCAAAAAATTGAAGTCTGGAAAAAAGGGTGAAAAAGGGAAAAGTTGTCATTTCCATATTGTTGTAGTTTTTTACTGGAGCATCAGATTACAAATATAAGAATTGTTATGAATTTTTTGTCATTAATTTTATCTATTCCTCATACAAAATTTTCTCTAGTACCTGACATATTTTCTTATGAAGTTGACTGAAGTTAGCATTTCACTAAAATTACACTAATGGAGAAAATGCACAAATGGGGTGAAAGTGGATTTTTCAAGAATTCATAAATTTCAGGTCAGAGGTCGTTGGGGCATGAGTATATTCATTGGAAATCTAATTCATAGGAGAATAACCTGGAATTATTATAATTTGGATAATTTTTATATAAATCGTGATAAATTGAGCGGAAAAAACACCTACAACATTAATTGACAAATTTTTATGATATGCATAATTTTAACAAAAATGGTTGCCTGGACATTTTGCAAAATTAGGGGATATAAAAATATCAGTTTAAGATAAGAATTCATATTTGGGACATGGATGAAGGAGAGGGAACCTTCAGTCATATAAAGAATCCAAAGGTGAAAATATTAGTATTGGTAATGCAGAGACATAATCAAATGGGCATAGGAGCATAGGGGAATAAGAAACATTAATAGAGATTGTGAGAAGCCTAAGAATAGAAGTGCAGATCTACAAATAAGACAATGCGATGTTAATGAGAGAAAAAAACCAAATAAATGCTCAGGTGATGCAAGGCCTAAATCAATTGCATAGGCAAGCAAAAAACAAATCAGACTCAAGGCAGGAGGAAGAGGGAAGATATCATGAAAGAAGATATAACTACAGAAGAACTAGTCGTTCAAGAAGTGCCAAAAACAAGCATTGGAATCACTCACCTCCTTACTCGACAATGAAATTGTATGCATCTAAAGAGTCCATAAGCAACCCAGAAGTGTCTCTTTTTAGGTGTCACATACCCACTATGGAAAAAATAAATTTTTTGCTCTTCCTCAAGGGATAGAATCCATGAATTCCTACGGGGGCCTAGCCCAGGCTAGCTCTTCCCCTATCCACCTCCATGTGATCATTGGTTATGACCACAGGCCAAGCCAAGAGGCGCCTTTCACATTTCGCGACTCAGCGATGCAAGAGAGTCAAGTCTTTCGACTCTTCAAACCCCAAAACCCGAAATATTACCTTCGATGAGATCGATGGCTGCGAATCTCCCCCTGATCCGACGGTCCTAGTCGTATCGAGATTTCAGTAACCGGGAGTTCGAAATGCAACGACCCAAACCACTGGTCACTCCAATCCCTGAACTCCGATACGCGAGTTCTTGTACGAGATCCAACGATCCTCGATGATTTGGATCCAATGGTCCAGATCTTTTCGGAATTTCGTGAACCAGGAGTTTACGATGCAGTGAATCCAAATCTCTTGTCACTCCAATACCTGAATTTCGATATGGGAATTCGTGTATGAGATCAACGACCCTCGTTGATCTGGATCTGATAGTCACTATCCCTCCTGAGCTTTAAGGGTGTTGAAAGACACTCAGTCTTAATCGTGCGTCGAGGTTTCGTATACCGGGATTTCATTACTTGCGAAGACGAGGGGTCTTGCCCTCTGGTTTCCTGGATGCCGAAACATCGAAACTTATTCACACTAAACCGGCTCATCCACAGAGCGCATCGGGGTTTTGTATACTGGGATTTCGCGACTTGTGAAGACGAGGGATCTTGCCCTCTAGTTTCCGGAATGCCGAAACGCCGAAACTTATTCACACTAAACCGGCTCATCCATAGAGCGCATCGGGGTTTCGTATACCAGGATTTCACGACTTGCGAAAATGAGGGGTCTTGCCCTCTGACCACTCCAAGTTGCAAGTCAGCGAAATGCTACCCAACTTCCATGTGTCATGTGCCGATGGACGGTTCTGAATACTTCGGGACTTTCAGGACTTCGTCAAGTCCACTCTCCTACCTATGCAAGGGTTAAGATCGACAGCCAATAGAGCTCCAACATATCCTTGGATATACGGTCCTGGATCCCATCGCTACTTGCGAAGGCTGAAGGGGTCGAGGTATTAACACCTTCGTTCCTCCCTCCAATCTAACGGTCGTGATAGACCTCAGATCCTCCAAAAGGATCGTGTCCATTCATCTAGCAAACAAAAGGGTACTCTCTTTCGGTATTTGAAACTCTCTATTCTTCCTGAGCTTCGTCAGCTATGAAGGACTTGAGAGCTTTGTGCTCTTTCTCCTGGACTTGACTCTTAGAAGAGTCTTTAGCACAACTATTTTGCTCCTTCATCAAGGGGTTATGGGGTTCTATTTGATCACAGAGAGCCTGTGTATATCTTCACTACCTCTCATGAGATTAACAAACTCCTTCCTCCAAGGGACTCAGAACGACTAGGTGAGTAAACCATCATACATGCAACTACGCCTAAGGTCAACGAGCTCACAGTTCGTGGCTCTAGCTAAAGACACTACAAAACTCAAGATTTTATGAGAACAAGTCATGTCTAAACCAAATAATTCCTTACTTGCTTAATTATACAACCACGCAAAAATAGAAGGGATACAGTATATCCATTAAGCATTCATTCACATTCATGAAGGCATAAGCAGCATAACCAATTCATACACAGTTACAGCTAAATTACACAGGGTAGGAAATCTCTTATCTATTACAGGTTGTCGCCAACCAACTGACTGTGGGTGTTCATCCTTCCACCCAACCATAGGCTCAGAGGAATTCATTCTTAGCACTCTGGCCACCCCCGTGCCAAGCCATGATATCACCAGGGAATTCTCACACTTCTCGAGGGTTCTTCCTCCATTTCCGCTTCTGTTTGGGTCCTATTCTCTGTAACTCAAAGATTTATCTCTCGGTTATGGCCTCGGCGAGGTTTCTTAGATGCTCCTCGGCATCAAGCTCGTGGCCTTCAGTTCGTGACTCACTGGAGAGCTCTACGCATCTCCCTTGTGATCTTACGTTCTTTTTTTTTTGTCTGGTTTCCCCTCTCCCGTGTGTATCCCTCTTACCTTGGAAGGTTTGCTGACCTATCATGTTCCTTCTGTCAGAAGGAAACTCAGGTATGCAATTCCCTACGGTACTTCTGGCTGACAACCCATGTTTCCATTCATGGGGGTGGTTGATAATTCAACCACCGGTCCTTTCTTCATTAACTGATTTCTCTCCTTGGTATCCGAAGGAGGTTTGTCATCCTTATCAAGGGATATTTGGAGTTATTTGATATATGAACCCTCTTGTATAGTTTTCACATTCTTCCTCTAGTGATATCATGGCCGGTGCTTTCAAGGCCTCACCCCCCAGTAAGTTATTTGGCAACTCAGTCAATTATACATTTACATTGTCCTCATGCCTTAGCATGGTAATTCCTATTTTATGATTAATTACAAATTGGGGGAAACAGGGTTTTACATTAGGCACCAAAGAAGAAGACTTGAATTAGACAGTTTGTAAGGTGAGCTAAGGAAACTCAAGCCACCATCCTTTGATGATGAAAGAGAAATGGAAGATGATGTTGAAGCATGGTTTCTCGGAATCAGGAATTATTTTTAGTTACACAACTACTCTTCTAACCTAGAATCTAGAATTGTCACATACCATTTGCATGGAAAATTTGCTATGTGGTGGGATCAATTGAATCAAGTTGAACACATTAATGAGAGTAGGATCACTTGGAAGCAATTTAAGAGATATTTTCAGAAGGAGTATCTTTCAAAGAATTTCTATGACAAGAAGATGAAGGAGTTATTTGAACTTAGGTTGGGAAGCATGACCATGGCAGAATATGAAAAGAAGTTCTTGGGATTGCTGAAGTATGTGGGATTTATAAAAGATGAGAAGGTGAAAATACAGAGATTTTTTAGTGGATTATCATCATTTTATAAAGAGAAAATTCAATATGGTGAGCCTAGTAATTTGAAAGAGACCATTAGAAAGGCTAAGTACTTGTATGAGCAAGGCAAGGGTAGAGAATCCTTACAGAAATATTGGAAGGACAAGAAGAAAGATAAATTTGATCAGAGGAGGAAGGGATTTAAACCTCCTTTCAACAGAAACAGTCCTAATAAAAATTAGCAAGATCAATCTACTAAGAATGAATCCAAGAGAGAAGACTCCTTAGGAAAAAGGGGAAGACCACCAATCAAATGTTGGGGATGAAAAGAAGATCACATGTACAAGGATTGTCTTCATAGAGAAGACAAAACAAAGACCATGCACAACATCCAAGAGGCTACAACAATAGAATACATGGGAAGAATACATGCAACCTTATAAGATCGACAAGTAGAGTTCCAATCCAATATGACCGAGGTGGAAGGTAATATCATTAATCATCTTGTTGTTATTTCAATTGATTCGGGAGAAATTCATTGTTATATTGATCCTAAAATAGTAGATAGATTACATTTTGAGAAGAGAGTTTGATTTAGCTAGCCACTGGAACCAAAAGAAGGATCAATGAGATTGTTAGAAGTTGTCGAATAAAATTGAATGGAGTGAGCACCAATGTTGATATGAATAGTATCCCATTAAAATCTTATGATATCCTAATAGGAAGGGATTGGTTGGAAAAGCATCATTTTGTACTAGATCATCATAACAAAACTTTTACATCCCTTGATGAAGAAGGAAAACAGAACATCGTGAAAGGAATTCCAAGACCCATTTCTATAAGGGAGATTTAAAGCTTACAGCTAAAGAGATGTTTCAGAAAATGATGTCAATTGTATGCAACTCATGTGGAGGAGCCAGAAAATACAAAAGGGCCAATCCTAGAAGATTTTTCAGTATTGCAAGAGTTTGAAGATGTATTCCAAGAAATACCAAGATTTCCCCCTAAGAGGGAAATAGATTACTCTATTGATTTAGTACCAAGAGATACCCCAATGTCAAAAACATGTTACAGAATGAGTACACCGGAATTAAAAGAATTACAAATGTGGTTGGAAGAATTGTTGAAGAAAGGGTACATACATCCAAGTGTTTCACCTTGGGGAGCACTAGTACTCTGTGTCAAAAATAAGGATAGAACATTGAGGTTGTGCATTGACTTTAGACAGCTGAATAAATCCATTGTGAAGAACAATTACCCTCTATCAAGAATTGATAACCTCTTTGATTAGCTAAAAGGGGAAAAGATATTTTCAAATATATACTTGAGATCCAGATACCATCATGTAAGAATCAAGGAAGAATACATTAGTAAGAGAGCCTTTAGAACCATGTATGGACAATATGAATCTGTAGTGGTTCCTTTTGGACTAACCAATGCTCCAGCTCTCTATGTGTTTAATGAATGGCATATTCAGAAATTATTTGGATAAGTTTTTCATTGTGTTATTGGATGACATACTTATTTATTCTAAGTCTGAGGAAGTGCATGAACATCACTTGAGGTTGGTATTGCAAGTGTTTAGGGAACATCAACTTTATGCAAAGCTTAGTAAGTGATCTTTTTACCAAGAGAAAATCCATTATTTGGGACACATTATTTCATAATAAGGCATAGCAATGGATCCAGAAAAGATTGAAGCCATTAGAAGATGGTCAGCACCCAAGAATGTTTCAGAAGTCATATATTTTATGGGATTAGTCGGATACTATAGTATGTTTATAGAAGGGTTCTCTAAGATTTTTCATCCCATCACTTCTTTAAAAAAGAAGGGAATTAAGTTTGATGGGCAGCAGAATGTGAAGAGAATTTTAATTTGTTGAAAGAATTACTTACTAGTGCACCCATTTTAAAGTTCGTTAACCCAAATGAGAATTGTGTAGTATGTACAGATGCATGCAAGGAAGAACTTGGTAGAGTCCTCACTCAAAATGGGCATGTCATTAGTTATGAGTCAAGAAATCTTAAATAACATGAGAGAAATTATGTCACACATGATTTGGAGCTTGTTTCCATAGTTCATGCATTGAGTATGTGGAGGCATTATCTCATGGGAAAGAGATTTGAACTAAGNATTTTATACACTCGTTAAGAAAAACAACTTTGGTTTAGTGAAATTTTTCCAGAAGTGCATAGATTGAGAAATAGTCAGTTTTGCCAAAAAATTGAAGTCTGGAAAAAAGGGTGAAAAAGGGAAAAGTTGTCATTTCCATATTGTTGTAGTTTTTTACTGGAGCATCAGATTACAAATATAAGAATTGTTATGAATTTTTTGTCATTAATTTTATCTATTCCTCATACAAAATTTTCTCTAGTACCTGACATATTTTCTTATGAAGTTGACTGAAGTTAGCATTTCACTAAAATTACACTAATGGAGAAAATGCACAAATGGGGTGAAAGTGGATTTTTCAAGAATTCATAAATTTCAGGTCAGAGGTCGTTGGGGCATGAGTATATTCATTGGAAATCTAATTCATAGGAGAATAACCTGGAATTATTATAATTTGGATAATTTTTATATAAATCGTGATAAATTGAGCGGAAAAAACACCTACAACATTAATTGACAAATTTTTATGATATGCATAATTTTAACAAAAATGGTTGCCTGGACATTTTGCAAAATTAGGGGATATAAAAATATCAGTTTAAGACAAGAATTCATATTTGGTACATGGATGAAGGAGAGGGAGCCTTTAGTCATATAAAGAATCCAAAGGTGAAAATATCAATATTGGTAATGCAAAGACATAATCAAATGGGCATAGGAGCATAGGGGAATAAGAAACATTAATAGAGATTGTGAGAAGCCTGAGAATAGAAGTGCAGATCTACAAATAAGATAATGAGATGTTGATGAGAGAAAAAAACCAAATAAATGCTTAGGTGATGCAAGGCCTAAATCAGTTGCATAGGCAAGAAAAGAACAAATCAGACTCAAGACAAGAGGAAGAGGGAAGATATCATGAAAGAAGATATAACTATAGAAGAACTAGTCATTCAAGAAGTGCCAAAAACAAGCATAGGATTCACTCACCTCCTTACTCGGCAATGAAATTTTATGCATCTAAAGAGTCCATAAGAAACCTGGAAATGTCTCTTGTTAGGTGTCACATACTCACTATGGCAAAAATAAAATTTTCGCTCTTCCTCAAGGGATAGAATCCTTGAATTCCTATGGGGGTCTAGCCCAGGCTAGCTCTTCCCTTATCCACCTCCATGTGATCGTTGGTTATGACCACAGGCCAAGCCAAGAGGCACCTTTCACATTTCGCGACTCAGCGATGCAAGAGAGTCAAGTCTTTCGACTCTTCAAACCCCGAAACCCGAAATCTTACCTTCAATGAGATCGATGGTTGCGAATCTCCCCCTGATCCGACGGTCCTGGCCATATCGAGATTTCAGTAACCGGGAGTTTGAAATGCAGTGACCCAAACCACTGGTCACTCCATTCCCCGAACTCCGATACGTGAGTTCTTGTACGAGATCCAACGATCCTCGGTGATTTGGATCCAATGGTCCAAATATTTTCGAAGTTTCGTGAACCGGGAGTTCACAATGCAGAGACTCCAAATCTCTTGTCACTCCAATCCCCGAATTTCGATATGGAAATTTTTGTATGAGATCAACGACCCTTGTTGATCTGGATCTGACGGTCACTATCCCTCCTGAGCTTTAAGGGTGTTGAAAGACACTCAGTCTTAATCGCGCGTCGGGGTTTTGTATACCGGGATTTCATGACTTGTGAAGATGAGGGGTCTTTCCCTCTGGTTTCCCAGATCCCGAAATGTCGAAACTTATTCACACTAAATCGGCGCATCCACAGAGCACATCGGGGTTTCGTATACCGGGATTTCGTGACTTGCGAAGACGAGGGGTCTTGCCCTCTGGTTTCCCAAATGCTTTAACACTGAAACCTATTCACACTAAACCGGCTCATCCATAGAGCACATCGGGGTTTCGTATACTGGGATTTCATGACTTGCGAAAATGAGGGGTCTTGCCCTCTGACCACTCCAAGTTGCGAGTCAGCGAAATGCTACCCAACTGCCACATGTCCTGTGCCGATGGACGGTTCCGAATACTTCGGGACTTTCAGGACTTCGTCGAGTCCACTCTCCTACCTATGCAAGGGTTAAGATCAACGATCAATAGAGCTCCAACATATCCTTGGATCTACGGTCCTGGATCCCATCGCTACTTGCGAAGGCTGAAGGGGTCGAGGTATTAACACCTTCATTCCTCCCTCCAATCTAACGGTCGTGACAGACCTCAGATCCTCCGAAAGGATCTCATCCATTCATCTAGAAAACAAAAGGGTACTCTCTTTCGGTATTTGAAACTCGCTATCCTTCCTGAGCTTCGTCAGCTATGAAGGACTTGAGATCTTTGTGCTCTTTCTCCTGAACTTGACTCTTAGAAGAGTCTCCTGCACAACTATTGTGCTCCTTCATCAAGGGGTTCTGGGGTTCTATTTGATCACAGAGATCCTGTGCATATCTACACTACCTCTCATGAGCTTAACAAACTCCATCCTCCAAGGGACTCAGAATGACTAGGTGAGTAAACCATCATACATGCAACTACGCCTAAGGTCAATGAGCTCACAGTTCGTGGCTCTAGCTTAAGACACTACAAAACTCAAGAGTTTATGAGAACAAGTCATGTCTGAACCATATAATTCCTTACTTGCTTAATTATACAACCATGCAGAAATAGAAGGGATACAGTATATCCATTAAGCATTCATTCACATTCTTGAAGGCATACGCAGCATAACCAATTCATGCACAGTTATAGCTAAATTACACAGGGTAGGAAATCGCTTATCTATTACAGGTTGCCGCCAACCAACTGACTGTGGGTGTTCGTCCTTCCACCTGACCATAGGCTCAGAGGAATTCATTCTTAGCACTCTGGCAACCCCCGTGCCAAGCCATGATATCACCAGGGAATTCTCACACTTCTCGAGGGTTCTTCCTCCGTTTCCACTTATGTTTGGGTGATGTTCTCTGTAACTCAAAGATTTCTCTCTCGGTTATGGCCTTGGCGAGGTTTCTCAGATGCTCCTTGGCATCAAGCTCGTGGCCTTCAGTTCGTGACTCGCTAGAGATCTCCGCGCATCTCCCTTTCGATCTTACGTTCTTTTTTTTTTGTCTGGTTTCCCCTCTCCCATGTGTATCCCTCTTACCTTGGAAGGTTTGTCGACCTATCCTGTTCCTTCTGTCAGAAGGAAACTCAGGTATGCAGGTCCCTGCGTTACTTCTAGCTGACAGCCCATGTTTCCATTCATGGGGGTGGTTGATAATTCAACCATTGGTCCTTTCTTCATTAACTGATTTCTCTCCTTGGGATCCGAAGGAGGTTTGTCATCCTTATCAAGGGAGATTTGGGGTTATTTGATATATGAACCCTCTTGTATAGTTTTCACATTCTTCCTCTAGTGATATCATGGCTATTACTTTCAAGGCTTCACCCCCCAGTCAATTATTTGGCAACTCAGTCAATTCTACATTTACATTGTCCTCATGCCTTAGCATGGTAATTCCTTGTTAAGGTCCTAACCCGCACATAGGTAGATCAATGTATTCGGATGTAATAAAGGTCAATATTAATAAGACCTTTCAATAAAATAGAATAAGGCGGATGTAAGAAGACCT